>JAOXJJ010000438.1:5091761-5107238 GCA_025769935.1 Phoenix roebelenii
CTTTAGCGGGCCTCCGGCCTGTGAACAGGTCTCATGGATGTTACCGCCCATGGTTGGGCTAATATCGAGTTGTCTCATAACAATTTTATCTTATTTTATATATTTAACTGGGGAAACTAAGAAAGAACTTATGGGATGCCATTTCAGTTATCCAATAATTCAGGGCTTGCCGGAGAGGCATCCAAAGACCATGGAGGAATCAATTCGAATGGAAGGATTGTTACATGTTTATCTTCTCACGAAATCAAAGCATCACATGCATGGAATTTAGTTTTTATTGCAGTTTTTTTGAGCCATGCCAAGTGATGGAAAGGCACGGATCGACTTTGTACGTAGACCCTGAGCTTGGACCGATCGATCGGTGTAAAACCTAGCCCGCATTGGATTCGAGCTTTGATAGCTACGAGAAGGACGAGGTGGGCCAGCCAGAAACCATCGGTCCTCCTCGTTGCTTGCCGGCCAAAACTCCAAGGAAAGCCGTGCCCCATCGGATAAACCCCCAGTCCTTCCTTCTTGGCACGTGTCAACGTCGTGCGAGCCGTTTCGCCCACTCCAAATGCGAAGATGCCACGGAATATTCCCTTCCATACGACGACCAAGGGATAAACAGCCCCCCCTCCCGAATTTTCTTAGATCCTACAGTTTCCTTCCCCTCTATGCACGCCCATTTTCTTACACAATTATCTAACTCTAAATCCTCCAAACTCTTGTCTTTAGTACTTTCAGCAGGCTAGGGTTCTTGTGATCGATGGAAGAAGAATTGTTAGTCCAAGTTTTCAAAGTGCAGGGAAGAGACAAGCTTGGCAGGAAGCTTCTCCGCATCGTCGGCAAGCTTTTCCCAGGTTTTCTTCCTTCTACTTAAACCAAATTATTTGGATCCTTTCGACCTTGGATTTTTAATTCTGTTTCGTAATTTCTTGCAGCCAAGATAGGAGAGCAGGCAGTGAAGAGGTACCTGGAGGGGAGGATATTTCCAGAGTTGGGCAGTAAACCGTTCTGTGTCGTCTATTTCCACACCGACGTCCGGCGATCGGAGAACTTCCCCGGCATCTCCACCATCCGGTTTATATACGAGGCTATCCCCGCCGCTATCCGGGATAACCTCGAGGCCGTCTATTTCGTCCACCCCGGCCTTCGCTCCCGACTCTTCCTCGCCGCCTTCGGCCGGTTCCTCTTCAGCTCCGAGTGAGGAATAAAGCCACAATTCCTATAACAATTTTCTTTTACTATCCAGACTAGCGTATAAAGTTTTTTTTTCTTTGGATGATGATAGGTTATATGGGAAGGTGAGGTACGTGAGCCGGGTGGAGTACCTGTGGAAGCGAATGAGGAGGGGAGAGATGGAGGTGCCGGCATTCGTGCAGGAGCATGATGTAGAGCTGGAGGACCGTCCGCTGATGGATTACGGGCTGGAGAGAGATCGTCACTGCAGCAGCTTGCATGATGCTCCCGCCATGGACGTATCCGCGCGGTCCATGAACTCCCTCCGGTGTATTTCATAGAAGAATCACCAGGCTACGTGTTCTCTACATGGAGGTGTTCATGCTGCTGCTAGTTTTAAGCTTTTGCTGCAGTCCATCTACTGCATACTGTTCATATGTTGTGATGTATGATGCATGAATAGCTCAACAGTTTCTGGAATGAGATTGTTTGGACTCTAACATGAAATAATAAAAAGTAAATAAATAAAATATATGCTGTTCTGGGTCATTCACCCAAGGGTGAGGTCTGTCCTTGAATCCAGGGCTATCAATTGTGCTACAATTTTGGTGTAACAAATGTTGGAGCCTGGGCTGGCTAGAGAGAAATCTAGTTTCAAATCCAGGATGGCAAGCCCATTACGTATACATACATTTTAAAAATTGATTAATATAATAGTTAAAACAGGTAATCAGGTCAAAAATATTTAAGATTAAAATAATTATTATTATGAAAAGGCAGTGAAAGTGATTCTTTTGTAAACAAAAAACATAGTGACATTATTTGTTCAAGTTATCATCTAATTAATAATTAAAAGTTTGTTTTAGTTGGCTATTTTTAAATAATATCTAATATAAGAAAAGGATATAATAATAGAGATTGTTATTCTCAGTATATAACCATTCTCTTAACAAAATAACAGTTTGATAGCGGCTATTATTTAAATTTTTCTTGTTAATATATGTAGTGTAGGCTCACTTCAGAATTATTAAAATAGATATTTAGCCATTATCGCGTTGTAGTAATCATTGTTTCCACCCATAATTGAATGAGGTTTATTTATGCTAACAGCGCCTAAAACCATGCGCGAGTCCCCTTGCAAAATTACCCTCATCAGAATTCTTGGCCCATTGCACCTCCACTGATATCTTGAAAGAAAAATCTAGCAATGCCTCCCTGCACTAGATTATGACCTGCATAAATAATGTTAATTGTCTTGGCGACAGAATTTATGAAGAAATTCTATTGTACTAAGAATTGCAAAAACAAGTTAGATTGGTAGCTCGAAAATATAATTGAAGTAACTCAATTTGAGCTACCAATTGGTTGGGTTGGTATAGCTAAGGGGTATTGTATATTAGTCTGATCCGAGAGGATCACCAGACTTGATATGGATTACTTTGGCCACTGCAAATAGAGTTAGATAGGTTCATGAAAGAATTTAGTACATTGAGAAGCCGGATCGTACTTCAATTTTTTGGCCACTATAGATATAGCTGGATAGGGTCCAGGAAAGGATTCGGCACATTGAGAAGCCAGATCGCATATCAAATTTTTAGAAGCCATAACTTGGTTATATAATGCCCAATTAAGATAATTTTTTTTTGAAATCGGATAACTTTTCAAGATCTATAACTTAACATTAATCCTCTGAAGAGGTTGCGATAGACCGAAATTCCAACATTTTAGCTTCGAAATAGGTTGATTAGACAAAATTTGCATTACATATTAATCTATTTCAACCAGAGAGCACTTTCCTCATTTCCTTCCATCACAATTATGTTGTAAAGATTCATGTGGGCACATTTTTAGTCTCCCATCAAAGAACTTAAATAATACTTTTAGCTAATTTTTTTGAATAAAATTATTGTCGGTTACAAATGGTATCAGAAGAGATTCAGCCGAAGGTAGCATGAGTCTATTAAAATCAATCACAAATCAATCATGACATTTATTATTAAATTTAAATAAATTTAGACTCTTATGTACTTATTGTTAAGCATTAATTGGACACCAATATCCACATAACAGAGACGCACTCCATGTCTCCAACTGTGTTTTTATTGGATTCTCGCAATTCGTGGCCAGCTAGAGCATGGCTAAACGCAATCATCACCCATGCATCGAGCACTGGGAACCACATACCGGGAATTGATGGATCGGTTGAGTACTGTCGCTCCTATTGCCTCCATTCTGACCCGTTGTTTGCTGTTACTTGTCTTCAAAAGCATAAGAAGCAGGAAGTCAAGGGATAAAGGAAAAGCCTTCGAACTTTTGTGTTCAACTGCACCACTAGAGTCAAAGGCGTCTTTTCCTTTTTCCTTGGACTTTTTTTAGCTCCCTTGCTTTCCTTTTGTGCAGTTCGTTGGACTTGGTTTTAGTGTTTGTTATACATTGCCTCTTTGCTTGTATTTGTATTGATCGGTTCTTCGTTTCAGTCATTAACTCATAAATCCATGACAAGATTCGCGCGCATCCTTAGAGGTACAGAAAGAGGCTAGTTACCTTAGGCCAAATCTTTTAAGCACTCGAGCCAACTTTGCTTATCGTGATACAGAGGTCTTCTGGAATACTTTCTTTCCGTCCGAAACTCGAAAGAATTCTTGCTTTCTGCCTCCATTGAATAGTGAGACAATTAAACCTTTTTTCCAGATGCTCGCTTCTTCTCTCACTCTGCTCCACCTTTTTTTTTCCAATGCAAAAAAAAAAAAAATACTATGGAAAACCTTTTTTTTGGTTTTTGAGTATTTTTTATTTAACTAGAATGTAAATAATTCTAAAAACTAGTGAAAAAAGTATTTAACTTCAGGCCTAGCTTTACAGCTAAGGATTTATCTCGTACCGCCAAACCTCCCCAAGCGTGTCTCGGTGTCTGCAAAGAACCAAAGTACATGAAACATACCGCAACCTCCACGCTTTTGTATTTTTGCATCTTTCAATCCATTACGTATCATTGTTCTACTGCAGGATGAAAGCTAACAAAGATGAAAGAAAAGTATTAGCATGGTATAACATACCGGTCGGAACTAAATAATACGGAGTATACTGTACCGTATCACTTCGGTATTAGCATGGTATAACGTACCGGTCCGAACTAGATGAAAGAAAAGTATTAGCATGGTATAACGTACCGATCCGAACTAGATAGTACGGAGCATACTGTACGATATCATTTCGGTATCGTATTCAGTACGAATGACGTACTGACATTTGGTATACCAAAAAAAAAAATTACTATAGAGACCAACACAGTGCTAGTGTAGCATTGGTATGGGATCGGTAGCGAGACAATGAACTTTGAGTACTAGGGCTTGCATCGAAATTGAAATGGAGCTATAAAAGAGAAGGCTAGCTATCATTCTTTGCCCCTTATGATGCAGTGATCGAAGGAGCGTGCGTTGCTTGGTCAAAAGAGCGTGGATCCTTTGTGGTCAAAGCCCCATGGCCACTTCGTGTCTGCATGGTTTGGACCATCTCGGTTTTGGACATAAAATCCAGGCTTTGATATGAAGGAACCAACCTTTGCAAGAGAGTGCGAGGTGATTATGTTCTAACAGATTGCATTTTTGATGTACAATAAATCGCTAAACCAATCTTGTCAAGGTTTGTAAAGAATGCAAATGCATAAACAATAAAGAAATGTGCATTACCCAAAACAAAAAGAAAAAAACAGAACAGAAACTATTCTAGTCTGGTTGGCCATATATATTACCATCCAATTACCAACATTATTAGTTTGCCTAAAAATATATATTAACTCCTAAGAAAGCAGAACAGAAACTATTCTCCAATAATCAAATATTGAAGGATGGAAAGTTTTAAAAATTGGTGGGCTTAATAACTACCTGATCACTTGTTAACAAGTACCCTACAAGAATAATATGGGATGCCTTAAGGTACTTCATTACATATATCAGATCCTCCCAAACAACACGCAATTCCACTGCTGGAACTATTGTGTCAAAATATTTAATTCTACATGCTGCCATTGATGCACCATTTGAGTTTTTAATAATAAATATGGATCCTCCAAATTTATCTTTATAGAAAATACTACCATCAAAATTGATCCTGAGAAAAATTTATAAGCTTATGATGCATTTCTGTATTAGTCTATACCCATATAAAATGCAAGGGCAGAAATCCCGACATTTTAATTACTTTGCTACTAAACCCATTTCAAGATTCTTTATATATAATACCCATGCTCCTAATCCACCAAACCTATGGGTAATTATTGGTAACTCACTATTTTTATGATTTTATAACCAAAAAGTCCCCATCTTATCATGTGCGTAGCACCCTATGAGGTGTGTCACTTCCTTGGCTATAATGCTAACATTTATTTAAAAAAATAGTAAGCTCACGATTGTAACCCTACTTAGAATTCTTCTATGGATCTCCCACCTAAGAATGTTCTCTCGATAACCATTTCTTTCGTTATCAGAACTTATCCTACCACCTCACCAAGAGACCTATCCAAATGCACCCAAGTCAGAATTCGCTGCATGGTCTATCCTCGGGCCGACCTAAGATTAGTCCACGTCAGTGAAAGGTGGTGGGCCACAGGAGACGAAAGTTTAGAGCCACAACTTTCGGACGTCCACAGGCCGAGTACGTACACAGACCAAAGTATTGGTTTGCGTCGTTCTATGTTAGACTAGGGTTGTAAATTAACCGAGAACAAAAAGCTTAGGTCTAAAAATAGGGCATGAATAAATTTTAAGGCTAGGTTATGCCGGTGCTCGGCTCGGCCCAGACATGGCCCAAAGCTTGGGCCTGTAGCCTGAATTCGTTATTAGGATTGGATTTTTCGGGTCGGGCCTAAGTATTTTAGACAAATTGATTCAATCGGATCAATTTGGGCCAAGCCTAGTCGTTCAACTCAAATGGGTCTATTTAGGTAGGGTCCAATTGGACCTTGCCTTGGGAAAAGGCTTAGGCCAGGATTTTGAAAACAATTTCATGTCTAGGCCTCGTCTGAAGCCCGAAAAACGTTTTGGGCCGATCATGCACCGACTAGTTTCTAATCCTAACTATGGTGCAAAAAAGGTGTACCGCTTGAGCTTCTAGGCTTAGATTTCGAAATAAAACTCTTATGAGGATGTTTGATTGCAGAATAAGTAGGGGGGCCTCCAAATGAGTTGACATTTTTGCCAAATACCAAAAGTGGTCATGGAATAATTGCTTATATCATGTGGGTATAAGTGGGTCTACACGGCATAAGCCTATTCCACCAAAATAGTGGAACCAATTTATACACCATAGCAGGCTTGCTCATGTTCCTTGAATTATCCTTCTATCTTTATCATCTTATAAAATGAAAAGAGTAAGAGGATAGTAGGTCCTTATCATAAAATCCAAACTATCGCGAAATTCAGTATCCATTAATATTTCTTATTTCCTTTGCTTATCCATTTAACCGAACACTAAAATGGTCGTATTTTGCAGAATAAGTTGATCCAAGAAATATTCATTTCAAAATTTATTCTGCTACCAAACACCTCTGAATGGTTTAGGTCATTTGGCTCGCTATTCTTTTGAATGGCAGATCTTCCACAATCCAAGTTGCATAAAGTTCCTACGGTCAATACATGTGGCAGATTTTAATAAAACAAACAAACATTTTGGTTAGATTTATGTTTCCTATTAAAACTCTCACTTACACAATCGATAGGAATGTGCCGTATTAATCAATTGAAATGCGACTGCTAAGGTTGTAGAGGAGCACTCTTATTTTTCCCTGTCGAAGACCCCACTACAAAAATCCTGAAAGGGGTTTTTGCCTACTTGGCTATGAAGAGGTGCAACGTTAGTTCCTCTTATTCTCCTTCATCCTTTCTTGGAAAATCTTCGACATTTGCGAGGCTAAGTGTGGTCTTTCCCAGCTTTCCACACTTTCAAAGAGGCGGAATCAATCTGCTGACTACCTCGCCAATTTGAGTTTTGCATCGCCTTCTCCTCAACGCCATGGTTGTACTGCGAATTTTCCCAACTCAGCTTTGGTCTCTGGCCAAGACTGATGCATCAAGAAGGAAAAAAAAAGAAAACAAGTGCATGTAATTAAATAGAGTAGCTGCAGAGAGAAACGTGATCCGGTCATGAGATTTACAAGTTAATTCTGTTACTGTTATAGTTCTGGCACACCAAATAATATTTCTTGCTACAAGAATTCATCCAAACATCTTTGTATTATTCATTTTTCTCACTGATTTATTCATTTACCACACCAAATAATATTTCTTGCTGATAAAAAGAAGAAAGTGAATCCTGTTGCACAAGGTGACTTCCTCAAATCTGTATGAGAGAGTAAAATCACACAAGATCTTTATTACCAAAGACTAAGCAAGCAGCCACCTCTGGAGGGACATCTTTACCGCCCTTGGGAAAAGTGAACAGTGTCGATATCAGAAGCTGGGCTGTGGTGATGCACAACTAAACTTCTACAAGGCACCACATATCTATCGCAAATCCAACAGATATGCTGATTGGTTAGCTAGAGATAGATTGCTGAAATCTTTTGCTTTTTTGTACTTCCCAATCTACTCCACTTCGTGTTGCAATGGAGTTTTCTGATGCAACTATTGAAGGATTTGACTACAATCTGTGAAGGAACTGGACCGGCACTCATGATCAATTAAAAACAAATTGGAAAGTTTCGACAATTGGAAGCACATCTGCTACAGGCTTTTTATTGAGGGATGAGTTGTTGAGTATGGTAGGTGCAGGTGCTACAAAACTTCTTCCTTGCTCAATGCCAGAAGCCAAATCTTGATGTGCTTGGGAAGGTTGCTATTAAGGTACTCAAATATAATCAAATCTAGTTAGAAATCTGGTTGCTATTAAGCCGGATGAATAGAAGCACAGGTCTCTCTAGAAGCCATCATCTTCTTCATGACATTTGGAGTTGCAGGATAATATACATCTACTTCACAACCTCCCACAACTTTTGGAGAGGGTAACCAACCAGTTGATTGGCTGGCTTACGTTGGTCGCAGCGACAATCTATTATTTGAGGATAATCACTCCCTTCCTCTCTTATGACTACTTTTATTTTTGCTGATTTATGTCGCAGCACGTATTCTGGATTTTTTTTTTTCGACATCTTTCAGATTTGCTGATGAACACTTCAATGACCAGCTGATAATTATCTCTTTCGGATATGTAATCAAAAATTGCAGCAGCAACTTGATCAATTGGTGCACAAAATGAAACTAATTAAAACATGAAATGAATCTCTTTGATCAATAGAGCATTAACAAAATCATGCAAATATCGGGCTGTCTAATTTTAGAGAGATTAGAAAAACAGCAGGGGAATCACCTCACATTTCATCGAGGAGACGAAATGAGGACGAATAAAAAGAGCAACAGCTTTTCTACCTGCAGATTGAAGAAATCGCCATGTGATAGCACCAGTTAAAATCTGCAATTACACAGTTCCAATTTGCTATCAGTAAACATCATGACTGGGAGAACCGGGAACAAACAAAAGTCATTTCCTACGGCTTGATACACCTATTGGGTACTTCGGCATACTTTTCTGCCACTGGAAGTTCATATAAACATGATTCTCTTGAGAGATACTGCTGATGATTACCAAAAACTTACAAAAGACATACCCTTGAACACCAATTAGATGCTAAATGCAACAACATTTTTTGAAACCATCTGTTCACTTCCAGTAGTAATAGGTAGCATGCACATAAACAAGATTCTGTATTGGAGAGTAAAGAACAAAACTTGAATTATATTATTTCTATACAAGAATAAACTGACCAGCCTGACAAGTACCAGCTTATACCTCTTCCTCAAATGCTTTCTGTTGATGAGTTTTTTGCACGGATCCATCTCTTGCTAACTGCATTCTACTCGATTTGTTTGTTCACAAGTCAGTCCCTTTCAGGGGCATGTCCTGCATCTCTCCTGGCACTCACATTGCCAGTATATGACCACAGCCTCTCCACCTCACCAGATATGAATTTTCCTGCTTTCTCATCATGCTGTCCTTGGAGGCTGCTCTTACTTAAAGAAGGATGAGCTCTTCCAGGGCTTCCAATCACTGGAGTGGAAGAACAAAATGTGGGCGTGGCGAATGGTGAGGCATAGGGGGTGTTCTGAGTAGAGATAGAGAAGGGGCTAGGCGAGATCCTTTTTTGAATAGGTAGTCCTCCAAGCCCTCGGTTAAATATGGAAACAGATTCTGCAGCTGCACACCTCTTTGTTGCATCATCCACAAAAATGAGATCATCAATCCTTGCCATTATGTTAAATGCCAAACTCTCCATGACCCTTGAGTAACTCTCAAGGATTGACTGCCCCACATCCTGCAAAAGGATTTTAAACGAAAAAAAAAAGAAGAAGATGATCATGTGATTTTGGTTCAAATAATCTACCGCATGCTGCCAACTAAGGCAGAAATGCCAGTCAGAAGGGATCTCCTAGCTAGAATCCATGCATAAGACCCATCCAAAATTGGGTGATTGTTCGGATGGCTCAGAGGAAGAACATATGGATTGAGCTGAAGATTGAGAAATATAACTTCAGAAACTCCATGTAAATCTTTTTCCTTTTTCAGTTGGTCAGTCGTTATACCATGTAGTATAGCAAGACTATCTACATTAAGGATTAAGTACAAAATATAAATCGGAGGAAATACGAGACAACCTTATTGTACTGAATCTTGTTCATATCCAGAACAGTTTGCGGGAGACCAGGGTACCGTATTCTCAAGCTCTGCAAGAGACACTCAGCCCGTTGTGCCAGAAATTGACTTCTTCCTGTATCACCCACAAGACTCTTGACCCGTCCACTCCATAATGACTTCTTTGCCCTTGATTGAGGATTTCCTTTTTGGCCTTTTAACCTCCACACATGCATGGCTGCCTCAATCCTATTGGCTATTTCCAGTGTATGATGCTCGGATGACAGGTCCAGGCAATCCAGGAGACATTCCGGTGAAAATTGATCAGCTGTTATATAGCGGTAGATGATCTCACCTAAACAAGATTTTCCGTGCTGCAGGTACATGAGATGGAAAAGGCTTGATCTTATCAGTAACAAACCCACTTGAAATGCTTGCCAGATACAATCCTTGTTGAAAAATAAACTTGATTCATAATGTCATGAAAAATAAACTTGATTAACATGTTGGGGAATTATGAGGTAGCAGAAAAGGTAAGGAAAAAAGTACTTTAATAAGCAGTCACATGTGTATTTCATGGATATCACAACCACAATCATCAAAAGCAGGAGTTTTCCTTGGTGTTTATCCCTGTAAAAGTTATAAAATTGCTAGTGCACAATTAATTTCTACTTATTTATGTAAGCAACGGAGTCAGGGCAAACTCAAAGGATAACAATAATCTAAAACTAACATTTCCTTTCTTCTTTCCTTAAGTGGTCTATAAATAACAGAAGAATGTTTTCTACATCAACGCAAGAGACTCAATTCCCTAGATGTCCAAGATACTAATGTCTGGCTTGCTTACCTCACTACAGCTGAATGCACAAACACAGGAACACACAAACAAACATGCATTCATGCCCACACGAAGAGGCAAGAAAAGGTCAACAGTGACATCAAAGTCACCGCAAATTGTTTCTGCCAGGATAATTTCACCAAGCTGGTTACTTCTGTATCTTAGAATCAGAATGCCACGATACCAACCAATTAAAATTTCAGAACACAGAGAACCTTGAGTTTCATGTGAACCTCCCTAAAAATGATGATTTTAGGCAAACAAGGAACTATTTGCAAATCCACAATACATGTCACATACATGATTCTCTTTTCGTGATCCACTTGGGCATTCAACTTATAACTCTGTGTAATGATTGACGACTTGAATATTGACACATTACTCGAAAGCTGGCCTAGATTCAGAAACGTGATAGGGTTTTACTCGTGAGCTATGAGCATTTCATATGGTAGGAGTTTCCTATGGACACCTTCACACTAGATTCCTCCCTTCTTTTCTAATGATATATGATGATTCAGTTGCTCTAATGGTCATTACAGTCTCAGTAGTCAGCCAATCTCCAAGCAGACTGTTGATTCAATCCCTTAACTCTTCTAGTGACCTCAGAGCCAATAATTTAGTTTTCATAATATTAAGAGCACCAACTGGCTGCCAAGTTTACTGTCAGGTTCTCCAAGGTTAAGCTGTACTTCAAGTTTTCTACCTTCATCTGAAACCTTGAAAGGTACATGTAAATTACTGCTTTTCCTTTGTCTTTTAATTCCATTCACATATTATAGTGAATCTAATACGGGCCATCACACAATTCCGCTGATTAAAGGGTTCTCATATTGTGGTTCTCTAGTATTAGGTGCCTTAGCTTCCCTTTTAACCCTAATCCATTTACTATTATGGTCATGAATTTCATTGGAGCTTTTTAAGGATTCTTGGCATCTTATTTAGCCCTTTCGGTAGGGACACAGTCTGGACTGGCCAGCCCATGGCCCGCTTGACTCGACTTGCATTTTGGTAAAGCTGGACCAAGCAAGTTACCGTCAAACTGGGCTGAGCTGGCGCTGACAATTTGGGAACTCGATCTCTCTTCTCAACCTTCGAAAATAAGAAAAGAAAGAAAAAAGGTGTGTATGCTTTGAATCATAATCTTTGTGCTAAAAAAGGTAACAGCACAGCCAATGAAACTCAGTTAGTACCTGAATCCCACACAAGGAATTTACAGATGTATTCATTTAATGTCTTAGTTTTTTTCCTAAATAAAAGAAAAAAGAGCCATTTAATCAAACAGGTAGATCTGCTACAGGTTGTTTTTGAGTTGAATTCAGCCAAAGCATGCCAAAGAATGACTTGGGCCAATCCTTGTTCAGTTATGACAGTGGGCTGTGCTAGGATTGGGGCTAGCAGGGCTAAGAGTGGGCTCGTATGAGCTAGCCTCATGCCTTCAGCAGTGTGGGCCAATCCCAGTACCTTTGGCCCAACCCATCCAATGCCCACATGTACCTTTTCAAGATAGTTCGCCTTTTCTAGGTTACAGGCCTTTCTTCCAAGACTTTTAGCACACCTAGTACTTAGTAGTTTTTATTCTCTCCTTAAGTTCCAAACATTTCTCTGGAGGCCTTGATAAACTTTACTTCCCCCAGTTGCCATTCTTTCCTTATTATGATGTTCCACAAGTGGTACAAGGATTCTGCCTTGATCTGAACCTCAGTTGGGCGAAATATCCATTATTCCTTAAAAAATACATGTAGGTTGAGATTCTAATGACAAGACAAATCTGTACATAGCAAACATGAAAGGATCAACTCATCCAAGAGATCCTCTATACACATGAAGCAGAACAAATTGTTCGAGAGTTTACATATCATGACAATGGATACTCAGAAACAACTCTTCATCATGAATACTCCTATTTACACCTCATTTATGCTTACAAGTTGGCATTCCTGGGATAACAAACAGGAACTTACATTAGTTTCTATTCCAAGAAAATTTGATAACAAATCTTTGAGCGATGACAACCTAGGACCCCACTGTCTGCAGCTTTGCTTTAAGTGCTAATGAATTCTGCTAATCCTTTTTGGCTCATCCTATACAAGTACCATTTGTTGTTTACAACGAACTCCATTTGGTTACTGAAACAATTCTAATAGCTCCAAACAAAACATGTATTTTGCTAAGAGTAAGCTTCGTTAACATCATACATCCACCACCCTGTTTCGTCTGATGTAGTCTGACCTCTAAGATTTTTATGTCAAAGCTTGACCACATTCATTAGTTGGAGATAACTATTCAAGCCACCACTTGTAGTACTTTCATCTAGTTGTGATTCGTTCCTCATGTCATTTGAGCCTTTAGATTTCAATGTCTCAGAAGAAACCTGTTATGCATCTGCTACAGCCCAGTGTGCACCTTCGCCTCAGAAGCTTTGCATATCATTCTGGTCAAATTCTATCGCTCTCTTTTGAAGTCAATCCTGGCCCATAACTTGACACTCACAATTGACTTTTCTGCATATCTAGTCAGAAATTAATCATCGATGTAAGGTCATATCTTAACGTTCTTGATACGAGAGTTGCATACAAAGATAGTGTAGATTTGACATGGGACTTGTTGGTTTGGTTACACGAGCTGTCTGTTTACACCTCCTTCATGATTCCGTGATCGGAAGGGTGCATTCAAGATTATTTTATTTTGACTTGTAATACCATATATTAGGCCATCTGTTTCAGAGACTTGATCCTGTGTCATCATATCATAATAACTTTCCTATTATGGTTCAAAATCTTGTACAATCATTTACGTGTCATTTTACCCTGCTAGTTTCTCAAGGTACAGAGCTTCGACAATATTGACATAATATGTACCAACCTAATTATTATGCTGTTTGCTCATGTCTTCATATGTTTTAAACCATCTGTCTTATTTTATCTTCTTTTTCCACCCAGTATTGGTGAAAGTTGTTTTAATTACCATGTACCTTCCTTGAAACCAGTAGGCATCTCTTTTCCACTGACTATATTATTAACCAGCTGACTATTACCACTTTTATATCCTTGGTTGTAAGCTAAAATAACTCCTGGATATGCATCTCCTTGATTATACATTCTAGAGCATGGAGGATGTGTTATGAGGCTCATATGCAAGAGATAATGGGCTCTTGTACTTTCAGATTCCTCGAGCAATCGCCAACAACACCTTTGATGACCATGTCATTCCTGACAATTATCCTTCTTCTGGTGAGCCTTTGCCTTCTCTTGCTCCATCACCCTTCTACTTCTTCATGCCATCTATCTATCATGTTTACATCAAGGACCACCAAATGGAAATATCTATAACTAATGCATCTACCATTTCTGTCATCACTTGTCTGCACAGCATTCTTTCCCTTCATCCACTCCTAAGACCACTTATACCCCTCATATGATTGCTACTAACAGAAAAGAACTATAATCAGGCAAATATGCAAACACAAAATGCAGAATTTAGCCAGATAAGATTCAATGTATGCAAATACACCCATTAACATATACAAATTGCAGGCATTACCTATCAAACTAAGCAGTAGTGAACTAACAAAATTTAATCCAAGTGCTGCAAATAGGAAACATGCTTATTAGCACATTTCAACGAAATTCAGATATATTCGATTGCTTCAGCCCATAAATTTTCAAATCAAGCAGATTTAAAATTGTATTAGAAGTCACACCATCCCTATCCATACCTTTGGCGATGTCTCCAAGTAGACATCAGGGATTTCCATCTCGGAAAGCACCGTGCTGTTGATCGCCATGGCGGCCTTGAGTATCTGATTTGCACAATCCCTACACTGTTGTAACTTCTTCCTTGCATTCTCAGACAGACCATTTGGTGGGACTCGCGGGCACGGGAGCCACCATTTCTCCTCCTGCCTTAAAGATGGCCTTCCAAAGGAAGAAGAAGGGTATGCCCCACTTCCCTCCTCATCAGCATCGGCAACCAGGATCCCCCGATCGACATACCAGAACTCGGTTTCCCGGAAACCATCCAGCATCCCAAGAAGCATAGCATCAAGCTTCTTGAGCGCTGGGAGGTTCATGTAAAGATCGCTGCGGGGTCGGGGGACCATCACCTCGAAGGTCCCACCGCCAGGAAATTCTTGGAGGGAAGGGATAAGCTCTACTATGTGATCACTCACGCATAAAATCCATTCCATCTCCCGGCGCCACATTGCCTTCTTCTGTGCTGCCAGCGGCTCCAGCCTCCATAGCTCCCCAAATACAGTAGCTGAACCAATCCCACCCAACCCCAACAAAATAAAAATAAAAAAAATCAACAAAAATACAAAAAAAAAATCCACAAAAAAGAGGAATTTATCTTACCAGAGAGATTTGTGATGGCATTGGAGATCGCGAGCGCCGTGCAAACCCCTTTTCCGCCGCCGGACATGTCTTCGCCGAGCAGTAGCTTCGCGAATCGCTCCTTCATCATGTCCACCTCTGTAATTAATAACCAATTAATTAACTCAAAAAATAAGAAAAGACAGCAAACATGCGGTAGATCTACTTCTTTCACACCCCCACCCCCTCCCAAAGGAAGAAAGAAAGAATGCTAATTTTGGGACAAGAAAATTAGGAGGAAATAGGCAATGAACCAGAAAAATTCGGCTCCCGCTTCTCCAGCTTCGCGTCCCAGAACACCACATCTCCCCCAGGCAGCAGCGCCCGGGCCGCCTCCGCGGCCGCCGCGGCCAGCGGCGACGACGCAAACGAGCAGGATGCCCCCGCGGCGGAAGAGGATGCGCCACCGCCGCCGCCTCCGCCGCC
>JAOXJJ010000438.1:5107338-5182493 GCA_025769935.1 Phoenix roebelenii
GCCAGCGGCGACGACGCAAACGAGCAGGATGCCCCCGCGGCGGAAGAGGATGCGCCACCGCCGCCGCCTCCGCCGCCGTACCTCCGCCCGGAGAAATCGCTCGAGCTTTCCGACTCACTCACATCAGCGCTCGGGCTGTAGCTCCCGCACCGGTCCTCCGACGCCCCGTCCGACGACATGCTCCCCATTTCCCAGCCAAAAACCCTAACTCTAGCAACCCGATCCAGCTCCCCGACGGCGTGCAGCAGATCAGTGATCCTCGCCGCTCGTTTCCTCCATGTACGGCCCGGATCGCATCTGGTCCAAGCTCGGGCAAATGAGGCAATGGAGAAGAGCTAGAGAGAGAAAGTAGTGAAAGTACGAGACGTAGAAAGCGCCAACCAACAGGTCTAATCTCTCTCTCTCTCTCTCTCTCTCTCTCTCTCTCTCTCTCAAAGTCTCTACCCCTCCCTCCCTAAGTTTCTCTCTCTATCAGTCTTTCTTTCTGCTGGAAAAGCAAAAGAGAAGCCGCCTGCAGGCGACTTCTGTCTGTTCCGTACACTAACCCGACACAACTCACTCTTTCTCTAATGTTACATTTCCTTTTTTTTCTTTTACTGTTTTACCCTCCATACTTTGGGGTCCAGGGATCGCGAGAATGTCGACGTGGGCTTTGCAAATAGTGGGCTGCAGCTATTGTGGGCCCGGCGTTGTGGGAGTGGGGTATCATGTTGGGTGTTCTTTGGGTTTCCGTGGGGTTGAGGAGTGCGCTCCTATGGCGTGCGTTGGACTCGTTGGCGGTTGGTTTAGGACGCTCCCGAGGGACACCCGACAAGCGGATGCGGACGAAAGGGACGGTTATGTCCTGTTTGCCGCAAGCAAATGCTCCCAAGCCCAATAATGTCACCAAACTGCTCCTCTAGATAAGGAAGGCTTTGTGACTTTCGTATCAACCTCAATATATATTTCCTTTTATTCTTTATAGGTGAAAGGTTGAAGATTAAAAGTTTAAGATTGGACTGGAGATCCAATTCTCAATCACCACAATCCACGCATCATGCAACGATCAGTGATTGTGTAAAGTTGTGAGACACAATGGAAGATGCATGAACTAGCCTTGGCATTCAACTTTAAACTAACACGTAGTAGTAATACCAATATGGTGACTGCAAATTGAACCTTTCAAATTGGATTTACAAATCAGCTCTGCTCATATATATATATATATATACACATTTCATATGTTACAAGTACAGATACATCTTATAAAATCAGAAAACAACAGATCACGGAGTATCCTAGGCAACTCTCCTTTCTCGGCCCACAACAGGCTACAAGATGTCTATGGAGTGGCAGGCCACATAAACAACCACTCAGTCTGCGACTCCGTTGGCCTCTCTGAATATATGCTTAGTCTGAAAGGCTATTTGATCTCTCGCCATTACTTAAATATTCTAAAGTAGGAATGACCCTCTCCACCACCGCTCGAACTTTTTTTTGGATCCACCTGATTATGGTAGGGAGTTACCCCTAATATAATCAAGCTCTGTGCATGTTGATTGGCGTCAAATAGATGAATCAGGCCAATCATCCGGCTAATTGCCAGGAATCCTCTCTGCACGGCATTTTGGTGACATTGGTGGGCCGCGTGGTATGGCCATAGGCTTCTCCGTCGGAGCAATCAGACTCATCCGGTATAAGTTAACGAATGGGAATGAGATAAAATGACGATTTTGCCCACGATGTGACGCGCGAGGGTGAACGGTGTCCGGTGGTAAAGTGCGCCAGCAGGGTACGTGCTTGAGTGACTGTGGGACTAGTTCATACTTTCTACAAAGCCTAGGGCTACTTTCGGAAATGAGAATTAGATCGTTTGATGAGTTGTACACTGTAATTCAGATATCATAGACTCGAAGCATACGATAATATTATATGCAAATGGTCAGTGGCACGTACTGCATCTGCATGTGAGGGTGCTTTCTACGAAAAAATTATTAAGCATAATGTTTCAATTATATTTAAGTAATGGGCAACCGATCAAAGTATGATCGCAGGAGGAGAAGAGCTGGTAGTTATCACGTTAATGATGCATTAAAATTTAAGTAGATGACAAAATACTTGGTTGGCTCATCTAAGCCTTGATGCGTTTCCTTGCAAGTTTTAGGTGGATGTATATGATTGGATTTTGTCACCTTGGGTGGTGTCATTTGTCACCATCGAATGGTGATCAGAAGGTTGGATGGGATAAGAAGGGCTACCTAATTGGTGGTGACCTAATCATTGGCTCAAGATTCGAATGAGCAGTACTCCTGTTGTTATTGTTATAAATAATGGGATATAAAATAGTATAAAAAGGAATAAGATCATCAGCCTTTAATATAACATGTCATTTTGGTTGCATCCTTGCTTATAATGCATGGCATCCATCTCCATAAGGTAAGTCTAACCAGCTTGAACGAATCAATGAGGTGATTCTTGCAGTTGAAACAATACATGCATTTCTACAGTGATAATTTTTTCATTTCTTTTGGAAAACAATTCTGAAAATCAATCTTTGTAAGGTATCTATAATAATTTTGACCATCGTTATGATTCTTCCATGCCGATCCATATGGAAGCTTTTATCATGTTGATTATTATATGCAGTCACAGAAATTCCTTGCTCTGACAAGAAATATTACAACTTAGAATCATGCACAATTTCTTCTATTATAATATATAAGATATTGGATATCACAGCTGCTACATATTGCATGCACAATCTTCTGACAGCTATGATATCATATCAAGATTATGCATGCAATATGCGGCAGCTGTGACATCTAATATCGTATATACTATAATAGAAGAGATTGTGCATGATTCTAAGTTGTAATAAGATGAGTGGGTAAAAGATATGAGATTTTTATGAATGAAAGTATCTCAGACAAGAATGGATCAAAATCAACTGTTAAAATCGGCTTGGAAATAAAATGAGAGAGAATATCCATCAACACGGCCGTGAATAACTTGATAGGCAGTGCAGTTTATTAGTTATCAGCCAAAGCTATAGACCATAGGACATCAAAGAAGGCCAGAGGAAAACGCAGGTGGTCACGAAAGTAGTCTGTACGTACAATGAGTTTTTCATAGATATAATAACATGGAGAGTAGAGACAGGAAAAAGAAGAGGCAGACACTCAAACTAGGGTTATAATTGTGGTCCCAAACAGGGTTCTAAATTAGTTTCCACACTGATATATTCTCTCAATTAACAACCATCATCTCAGGTGTCATGGAACATACTGGCATGCGACTTGAGCAGGTTTAACTCGATTGAAGCCAAATAAATGTTAACCCATTCACTCAGCAAATGGGGAATGTTGGAATATCACAAGCAATCCACTTTTTCTAACACCCTCCTTGACCAGATCTTACTAAGTAGGATCAGCATAACATGGTGAAGTCATCTATGTAGACTTCAGACAAAAGCAATTACGCTATCATTTGCCCTTGGATCCAGGTCCTAGATAACCAGTCAGGTCCGCTAGGGTGGTCCAACTTTTGCTGAAAGCCTTTGAGAGATTTAAAAAGACTGGAGTAAAAACGAACAACTTTGTGAGAATCGAGGATTTAAATTACGTAAATCCTGTGAAAGTTCCAAGGCCACTGAATACCCAGAAGAGCACATGGTTGGGAACTGGGAAGAGTGCTGTTGGCGGTCGCTTTCCTTGATGTATGTATGTATGTATGTATGCATGTATGTTTGTATACAAGAGTCGTGAATTTTTTTGGTGCAATCGTCCTTCCAACGGGCACGTTAGTTTAAAATAGTTCATGAAAATGCTAAGTAGATATATATATACACACACATATACATACATATGTATGTATACAAGAGTTGTGAATTTTTTGGTGCAATTATCCCTCGAACAGGCACGCTGGTTTAAAATAGTTCATGGAAATGCTAAGTTGCCGTATCGGGAAAGTGACCCATCTAAGAGTTGGGGCAGCTGTTCAAAAATTTTATTTGAGGCAGCCAGGTAGGACGAAGGGGGTATACACCTGATGGCATGAGAGGTTATATATTAGTCGATATGTCAAGACAGTCTGGAGATCCAGTCCTTGGTGATGAGGTGAGAGGTTCTCGTAGTGCGACATGCAGTAAAATTTATACTGGAGCCCGATTGTTTATGGAGTGCCCTACTGAGGGTCGAGTATGGAGTTTACACGGCGACCAGGGAGTTCCAAACTGGTCGGCGGTGCTCCATTATTTGGAGGAAGATTTGCTCCTATGTGCCGATGGTGTGGGCTATGGGTGATAGGCGCTCTATAGATGTCGTGGAGGACATCTGGGTATTGGAGGGGGCACTTTGTCGTATACCGACCTTCTTCAATCCACCGAGGCTAGAGGGCCATCGAGTGAGCGACCTAATTGTTCCGGGTTGGAGCAGGTGGGACGAGCCACTGATTCGAGAGGTCTTTGTGATGCAGTTGGCAGAGTTAATCCTAGCTATTCCGCTACCCGTGGTGGAGGTGACGAACATGTTGGTTTGGGCGACTACGTGCAAATCCAGGGTACGTATCACAGATATCCGGGAGGTGATGGGAGGGAAGGTTGTTAGGCAGATGGATGGTAGGTGGATCTGGAGGTTGCAGGTCCACCCTCGCGTGGCCCTATTTCTGTGGAAAGTGGCTTGGGGATGCCTACCTACAAGGGGATTGCTAGCGGGGAAGGGTGTTCAGATCACTCTGAGTTGTGCCTATTGCTCGGATGTGGAGTCCATCAGTCATGTGTTGCTTGGATGCGAGCATGCAGCACAAATATGGAGTTGCACGGGCCTTTGGCAGTGCCAGGCTACCCGATCTGTGGACAACCTACTACACCAGCTGAGGGTGGTTGTGCAGAGCCCAGGACGGTGGCATGGGAGATCCCATTGGCCTATACGGCGTACCACATATGGTTGGATAGGAACGTTAGGATTTTCGACGACAACGGGAATCTCCGTAGAGTATTGTGGAGAGAGCACGTATCCAGACGACTGAGATCATCAAGGTTACTACGACGACGAGTTCACCTGGGATGGTCAGGGACATCTGGGACCTCCATTTGGCTGCTTTAGCACCCAAGTTCCTCCTTATCTCTTGAGAACCCCCACTCTCCAGCTATCTAAAGGTGAACTTCAATGGTAGTGGCACTAGAGTCGGCGGCAGGGCCAGTGTAGGTTTTGTAATCAAAGGTCACGATTCACAGATGATTGCAACGGGCAGGCGAAGTGCCGATGGGCTCTCAGTTATAGGGTCGGAGCTTAGGGCAACCTCGTAGGGCATCTCCTACACGAGACGGAGGCAGGGAGCTAAGCACATTATTCTTGAGAGAGACTCAGCCATAGTGATTGACTAAATACAGGAGGAGCGATGGAGGGAGGATGGGAGTCCCCTGCTTTGTGACATTCATCTGATGCTAAGAGACTGTAGTGCCTCGTAGGCAGTGCACGTGTATCGAAAGACGAACAGAGTTGTAGGCTGGGTCGCTTCCTATGCTGCGCAGCACTCCAGAAAGATATGGTGGCCGTATCAGAGGTTGTCCCTCGTATTTGTATCAAATTGTAGCATTTAATTCTGCTGATTGAGCAGCAATTGTACCCCAAAAATAAAAAAGACCCGCAATATTAGTAGGTGGGACAGTGGGGGAGTGGGAAAGTTTAGTTCGCCATTCAAAAATTTGAATTTTGGTGGGCTTGCCATTCCACGAGGTGCTCTTTTAGGAAACCTAGTGGGGTCGTCCTGGCATGCCAATGCTAGACTCATGTCACAGTCTCTCTCTCTCTCCCCCTCCTCCTCCTATTTTATTTATTTTATTTTATTTTTTAGTACAACGGCAGCTCACATGCGACGGATATAACTACAGCTAACAAAATCAAAAAAAAAATAATAATACAAGAAAAAAATATCGACACGTGATCTATCCAAATGAAACTTCCAGAATGATGAACTACGAAGGAGACCACCCAATCAACACCGCTATTCGCCTTCTTATAGACGTGTAAGATCTACGAAAAACCATACTCATCTAAAAGTCTACGGATGTCGTGGAGCAACAGTCTAGAGTCAGCGCCACATCCCCGACTCCAGATTCACTCGATCACCATAGCCGAATCTCTCTCAAGGAGGATGCGATCCACCCCAGCATACATCTCGCATGAGTGACATCATCCCATGCAGCTCTTGATGAAACTTACTCCGGGTGGTCCGGAAGTCTACGACTTGATAGATTAATGAAGGCTAGATCTAGAAGCTCCGCATCGACCCATAAGTTAGGTTGTTTGTCTGTAAAATGGCATGAAGGTACTTGCCTATGTATACTAGCTCGGCAAGGGATGAGCATCTCTCCAGTCTCCATACAGGGATGAGCATCCCCCCGCACCGTTAAGAGCTCTTTCAATTAAGGTCCCATTAGCATGTGTTTTCATGTGGTCGTATCATATATACAGAAGCATTTATTGGTGCAAAATTAAGCCTAATCAAACGAAAAGATGCTTTCCTTCCGTTGCTAATCAAACTAAAAAGCATTTTAAAATCAAAACAGCCTGTTCTCAAAACAAATTGTCACACCCATTACGAAAAGATAATTTGCCGTGAATGGTTAGTCTATCAACAATGACCTCGCTAGATTAGGTCATGATTTATTTTCCCCCCTAATTAATCACTGTGATCTATTAAAAGCCATCGAAATAGCCATCATTTTATTGTCAACAAAATCCAGTCCATTACTGATCCAGGCAAGTACAGTAAATCTACTGACACAATAAAATACAGTCTCAGTTTTAACGCGCCCGCCCCCTCCCACAATCCCCCACCCCAACCCCACAAAAATTTAAAAAAAAAAAAAAATCAGAGTACCTCAGTTTTAGGACGTTGCCATTATTAAAGTCTTGATGGAACCGAACAGTGTTTGAGGAAAGTATGGAGCACCGGAAAGTGTGAGGAAAAAAACGAACTCATAAATGACAACATAGAATCCAATGGGAATAAAAAGAAGCATCCGCAAATGACAGTCATTTTAAAATTTCCCATGCATTTAAATTCAAGAAAACGAATAAAGTCATAAAGTAGTTTAAAACATACATCTAGTTTGTCAAGTTATCATCAAACAATAATTTCATAAAGCAGCAGATAATTCTGAATTTACAGAGCCAAGATCTGACTTAAGCATCGGTGTGCTCAGCCAGTAACTGCACAATATCATGTTTGTTCGATGCATGCTACCTCTAGAAGAAAATTGACCTACTTACGTGATAATTAAAGCAAGAAAACAAGGTACAAAAAGTGTGTTTAATCAGCCCAGAAGATCACCAAACTAAGGCTATCTCGATCTGCATCAGCTATCTTCTCTCCTTCCCCTCATCTATTTTTTCTTCCATGTCACTCGAAATAGTACCACTAAAATATATATGTTTTTTTTTTTGTTAAGAATATATATATTCATTTAATGAACATACAACAGATGGTAATACAACGTAGAATTAACTTCCACATATCCCTGCTGGAAAACTCAGAAGGAAGGCAACAATGTTTTTCTCATTCCATCTAAACTAACTTTAATATTGCTTTTATCAGGGAAATCTCTGATAAGCAGAAGAAAGTTTTACCAGGGAAAATCATCTGATAATATCAAAAAATGAAAATATTCCAGGTAGCACTTCTAGCTTCAGCAAGACAGCATATGTATCAAGCGCAATCTGGACCAATAGCTTTTTAAGCTTTTTTCCGAGTTATCCTGTTAATCATTGGGAAAATCTGTCATTCCATGCCCCTGATTTGAGAAAAAGATTGCATATTGGCACAAGTCATTTTTCAAACCTGAAGCAGCAGATGCCTAGCGCATTCGTGATCTCATGGATGACTGACGTGGCAAAATGCAGGTAGAGTCCCACTGTTACAAATAGAAAATCTGTGAGGTATAGTATAATCTGGAGAGACACAACCAAGACACTCAACTAGCCAAAGAAAAAGCCAAAAAAAAAAGAAGAAAAGAACTGAGCACAAGTACCCAACACAAAGCTCAGCTCAATGCAAGACACCTAATGCTGAAAGCATGGCAAACATCAAATGATTTTCGCCGGAAAAATGACAAACAACAGGAAAAGTAGAAACCTCATTTTATGAGTTCGAAATGTCACCAATGGTGGACACCTAAATATCAAATGAACAACCTAGCATCTTTGCATTGATCCTGACTGTATTTGATGTTCATATAACAGGAATCTGTCTTCTTGTTTATTAAAGAGGAAGAATGTCGATGAAACAAGTTGGTAGCTGCCACAGAAACCCTCCCTCAGCAAGAGGGAAGCTTAAATTTTATTTACACTAAAATTTATTTCTGACAGCAAAACATTCAAGAAGACTAAACTAAGGAAGACATTAAATTCTTATCTAATCTGATGTGACATAGCAAGAGAATAAAATATAACATAAATAACATGTCTTCATAATAAAGAAGGCCAAAATAACTGAAACACAAGAAAAACAGGATATGTTCTACCTGTGAATACACAATACAGGAGAACAATTAAATGCTCATCGACTAGAGGAGTTCTGCACCAAAGAAAAGGCAAATAAACATATCTACAAAGAAAAAAAGAAAAAGGCATAGAGTAGAGTCGAACTTTTAAAAAAGCATGTGTAAAAGCAAGTTAAAAAAAATCACATACCCATCATTGAGCCTAGCAGTGAGAGCATTTGCAATGGCTAGGGGAAGAAACAACAAAGACTGTTACAAAGAAACATGTCAGAAGACATTCAATGCCATCCATTCAATCAGCACACAGAAATTTATCAAAAATTTAATTTGCAAAGAATAAACTCTCAGAGTCTAACTACATACAAATAAAAGTAAACAAAAGCTAGTGGGCCAGATGCATGATCCTTTTAGTATAAAACCTGAATGAATATATTGAGGGATAAATAAATATCTAGATTAATTAGTTCAGAAAGTAGTAGTTACCATGCACATTCCAGTTTTTAAGCCCTTGGGTTCATCACAAAGGTGAGCTAGAATCATTCTTCCCTGTCAATAGGTTCCATGTTAAGTTAGCAACCGAGACATTTGGATGATAAAAAGAGTTAGCGGAGAAATATTACTGAATAGTGCAAAAGAAACATGGAAACTGATAAATGTATCTGCATGACAAGCTGCTTGGGCACAATTAGCAGTTACGAGCATTTCTCAATATTCACCAGAAAACTCCAATGGATAAAAGTGCAAGCTGGCATGGTTGTCATGGTTTGCATCATGATACATACCATGCCAGTGCCTTACAGGGACACTGCACAGATATGGTATCAGCTGCACTCTAGAGTTGAAAAAAAACAAGCTGGTTCCTTTATCTATTCCAGGAACTGCTTAAATCATTGTCATTATAAAGATTGCTGACAAACCAGAGTGAATTGTTTGATGCCACCCTTGAAAGGAATCCAGGATATGGCAATACCTATGGAAACTTTCATAAATTATTGGAGTGCAGTTATTTAACTTTTCAAAAAGAGGGAACCAAAGGAACCAAAATAAAAATAATCATTTCAAGGTAGCCCAACAAGATGAGGACGCAACAACTTTAAATACAGGTGATGGAGAATATTACTGATTAAACCATAACTTTTTAAAAAAATGAAACATCACTAATTTGTGATGATTACAATGTCTAGGGAACTTCAAGTCCAAAACTAAAGCAGTTACACATGGAATACTTACTAACAAAGATACAAGCAAGTAGCAATCTTACCACAAGAAATCCAAATGCAAAACCCGTTCCAAGTATGATCAAATGTGGGTGATTGTACATAATATCAGAAGGAGACAAATTAGACCTGCAATATATTCAAAAATTCTCTTAAGAACAAAAATTAGGAAAAATTCTAGTTTAAGAAATTAAAAAAATAGTAGTGAGCATTATATTCAAACCAGATAAGAACTCCTGCCAGGAGCACACCAAAAGGAAAAAGCTGCCAGAAAAAGAAAAAGAGCTTATTAAGGCACCTGGAAAGGTAAAGGGTAAATATGACACAGAATACTACCATTGCTAATGCCAACAACATGCTTCCTTTTCTTGCTTGGACAACCATATGGACATTGCTAACGCTGCACAAGAGCATATCAGTAACTAAAACATTATAGCCATAATCATAATAGCAACTAACATTTTTCATCAGAGTATTAGGAGTAGGCTGGTAAATGAATGTGCATTGCAATTCATTATTAATGGCTACATCCGTTGTGAGCAACAAAACTCAATTTACAAACAGTTTTAAATAGTTTGAGCATCTTCTACCGTCAGATGTGAATCCAACACTAAACCTTGATGCTGTCCACCAAGCTTAATACAGCCATTAGTGGAACTCCATAACCAAAATAAGTTAACACTACTCAAAATCATGGGAGGATTAACTTTGGCAACAAAACCAATTAACAATCCGTTGTTATTGAAGTTTCATTTCATAATTCACATGGAAAACATTTTCCCAAAAGTTTTGCCAGAAAAACTTGGAAAGTTCAACCTGCCACATAATCCATAACATGCATCACAAATGAAAATATAAAAAGAAGTTAAACTTGGAAATTTAAGCAAAAGATCTAACATTAAGTAGTCAAATTGATAAACCCAGGAGAAGTAGTCATCAAATTAACAAGTTTGAAATAAAGGAATCAAGACTTGGAAACATAAGACCAACAGGCTTTCAACCGTCTATTCTGGCCAGGGATACAATAATATCAGACTTGTTTACTATTCTCATTAGCAAAGTGTGGCATATGGGTCCACAGAGAGAAAAAGAATGAATATTGTTACCGCCCAAAACTATCTCCATTTGATTGTTCTGACATAAAAATACAGTTGAATAAAGATGCTGGAAGCATTAAAAGTTGTTGTGGAAGAGATTCAGGGTTCTTAAGTACATGACAACTTTCCTCTTTTTCTGAGAATAACAGTGGAGGCACGACCAATCATTTCAAAGAAATGATGTAAAAACTATCCGGGTCAAATGTTGGTCAAATACGTCCCATGATTTGAGCCTCAAACCTCTAAACCTCGATTTATTTAAAGAAAACTAGACAGACCTCGAGTACACCTAACTATACATAATAAATCTCCTGAAAAAGAGCATTACTAGTAATGATTTATGAAATTCAGATAACTAAAAGTTACCAGAATGAGACCAACTACGGATGCCAGATACCAGAGCCTTTGGTATTCCAAATTGTGGGACCCAAAAAAAATTGTCCTTTAATTTTAAGGTGCCCTAACAGATTAAAACAAGAGCCAACTGGAGGCTTCTTTTCAGCCTGTAAAAGCCATCTACCACTAGATATTGCATCTCATGTTTCATTTTTTTCATGTTCAATGTCAAAAGTTGCAATACCAACCAAGCAGCAAGTGATGTTAGGATCCAGATGAAGTTTTACAAAGATTATGTGTCACCAAAAGCTAGAACAAGTGCTAAACTCATGGGATAGGTTTGCATGTTCAAGACACAACTAACTGAAAAGGATACATGGTATATGGCACAATGACAGGATTATTAGAAAAATAACATAACATAATTTATTTGAAAAAAATGGAGATTGGAACAATGAAATTCAAAGACAGATACAAATTGCTGACCTAAACAGTTAGGATAATTCCTGTTGGTTATGGTAGCATGGAAAAATGACAAACCACAACAAGAAGCAGCAAAAACATAGTTAAATTGAAAACTTAATTTGCATAACAATAAAGATACTCACTTAGATCCAATAGTTGGTAGTACAGCAAAAACAATCATAAGAAATAGCACCACACCATATAATGGTATTTCTGAAACAATCAACAGCAGGCAAAAAATTTTAAGTCACGAACTGATGTCCAATAAATCATGATATATGTAACTTGCACGTGAAGTCAGCAAAGAATTCGAAGAACAGTTACAGCTAGTAAAAAGTCATAATATCATTACGGAAAGACAGGCTGCTTATAATAAGAAGACAATTAATAATATTACATAATTTTACTCGACAAAAATGAAGAAGCTCAACAATGGCTTCTTGGGGTAGAAGCATCTTGTTAGAGAACTTTAATGGCCTAATCACTGTTTACACTTAAATAGCACATCAGTCAACATACATTATTTTAAAGAGTCCATATATGAAATCTACACATGCATGACATGCTGCAATATCTTACATGTATATTATGGCCGCGAAAGTTGTTGACACTTTGAGAAAAAAAGTAAAAATTTCATTGAATGAATCATAAACCTGATCAAACTTTCTTAAACAATTCTCACTAGACTCTAATCTCATCTGATTCCTAAATTCAAAACATCATGAAAACTTCTGTGCCCAGATTCATACCTCATGACGCTGCATAGGAACTGGCACCCAGGATTCCGTGGAGAGTGCCTACAGCAAAAACTTATATGGCATGTAAACTTGCTAATATTGACCTGAGCAATGTTTCTAGAACCAAACTGCATCGCCTGGTACAGCGCATACTGTGCTGACCTGGTATAATACTAGTACAGTACAAGGGCTTGGTAGAGGGCAAAAACTACTATGCCAACAAAAACATACCATGTTTCAATATGGGAGCATACATATCGACCCAAACTGTACTAGTGAGTTACGGATATAATGTTGAATACCTTGGATCTAAGACCATGATCAGTGCAGGATCTTGCACTTATAGTTAGGCTAATCTTTCAAAATGGAATGTTTATCTAACCTCACCATCAATAATTGCTCGTTCCCCTATTAAGATGCAAGGTGTCACATCAACTCCTATCTATCTCAAAAAATTTGATGTGATTACCTGTGTGATTATGTTTTTCATCACAATATTGACCAGGCATCATCTTTTGGTAGAGCTCCGATCTTGGTCACTGCTGTTACGGGTTGGATGTCTAATCATCCAGGCAATGATGATAGTATCCTTTACCTGAACTGGGACAAACTGTCTACTCGACCACCAATCATTTTTTTAACAGTAAAAGGCAGTACTGTAAACCACCATAATATAGAAAAATGACATATTTACAAAGGAAATCTACAACTTAACATCTTGAGTTGCGTTACATCTTTCGCTAATACAATTAATTGTTGATTCACTTAATCTTCTAGTCATGAATGATCATAATAGATAAAAGTCCAGTTTCTGCGTGGTAAAATAGGTGCTCTAATAGTCACCTCTTTAAATTGTTGATGCTTCATGAAAAAACAATATTCCTCTCCATCCAATGAATAGTCCATTACTGTCACTCAAAAAACTTTTCAAAACTTTTAGTGATCCACATAAAAGTTGCAGGACTTGTGGCACAAATTCTTTTTTCTAGGTAACCGTGGCACAAAATCCTTTAATGCCATATATCTTGGCATCTTTATGCTCACTTAAAAAATGATGGGCTACTTTGTGAATTTATTTGATGCCCTGTCCATTGCTCTTTGTATCTAATACCAAAAAAAGCAGCTACAGTAGATAAAAAAATGTGAGAAGATCAGATGTCTAACTGAATCATAAATTAGAAAATTGAGAGAATTCAATCAGAAGCAACACTTCCATTTGGTATGATATCATTTTCCTATATACAGGCCACAACACTGAATCCTAGAAAACCTCCACCAAAACCATTATATAAGAAAAAACTACCAAACCATAAAGCAAATGTACAATAAAACAAAACTGACAAGGAACTTCACATCCACATTTCCTACATAGTTCCAGGCCCTAATAACCTGGTCAGAAAATGTTTAATGCTCATGCAGGGATTGAAATATTGTACATACTAGCCCCATACAGGTTGGTGCAATCAGGGATGTTCATACAAACTGAGCCTGTAATGCACCATATCAAGGCATGCCAATCCTTTCTGTCTAGGACACTCTTCTTTTATATCTTTCATTTTTACTGAGGCATACTACCCCTGTATTTAGGATCATACTCTACAAACTGGCCATTGCTAAGGTAGCCATCCTCAAGATCTGAATCCTTGTGCTCATAGCATTTTCAAAGATAAGCATCAGTGGCACCTTCAATAATGTATTATCATGTTGAACTGGAAGTTAAAAATATCATATTAGTCTTCAATAAGATCCACCATTATATTTTTTATGGTTAAATTCCTAAGAGTACCAAGGTCTCTCATTTAACCCTGATAAGAACTTCAATCTTAGACCTCCTAACCAACTCACAGATACAATTCCAAAACACTTTAATCCAGCTGTCAACCACATGCATGATTTTGTAGCCATTGTAATTTCATCTTCCTCTATCAAGTTTTCTTGTTTAAAGTGTATTTATCTCATGCATTATTCCCCCGATCTTTCATATTCAGCATGGCCACAAGATTCTCACTAGAAGAAACCACCCAACATTAATGCCTCACAAGGAGGATGATGTTACCTCTGGAGGTACAGCTTCTACCATCTTTGTTACAAAGGTCTTTAAAAAACAAGAAACTAGACAAACTTCGTCAATTACATACAACAAAAACAAAACCTTAAAAATTATATTGTGAAAAAAAATTTATAGGAACCAGGCATCCTCCACTGCTATCTATGTGTAGATCTTGTATTATGGAAGCATCATTATTAACTTCTCTTGTTTTAGTATTGTTTATCCTGTGCATTATTGGTTCCATGTCCATTCCGGTTATGGCTCATTTCCGGTTTAGAAAGCCATTACTTTGCTCATGATATGATAATATTCATGAATACCATGCAGTATTCTCTTTTCCCCCCCTTTTGTGTGAGGGGTGGGGGTACAATTACCCAGCATTCATACCCTTGTACATGATTAGAATAGCACTGCTAAGAAGAAACACCAGCATTCTTATGACATCTTTCCTTCTCCTTATTTCCGCATATAATACAGATAATACCGACAAATAGGAAAGTAGACAGCTTGACTGTTGCAGTAAAGTACCATATACAGGTAACAGTTATGAGATTAACATCGAAAAGTACAATAGTAAATAGTAGACAGCACAAACAAATTTATGGAAGAAAAGTAGAGGGATAGAGTCAGAAATGGCTGGCAATCAAAAGTTTGAAAGAGACTCATGCAGCTAAGAAACAATGATGCCCCTCTCACTCCCTTAGATCTAAACACCACACATGACACGCAAAGCAAGATTACACACTTTATGTTCTCTGAGTACCAAAATATGATTCGTGGTCTATTGAAATTATTTTAGTATATCATACCAGGAACAAATGGCACCCAACTAAAAATGGGGATGGACTTCCTAAAATCTTGTGCCCACCATTCAGCTCCTGAAGGAAGAAAATGAAATCAGAAAAGCCATAACACGTGATAAAGACTAAGCAAAGAATATAGAGGGATAGCATGTTGTATTTTGCACAATTCTCTAAAGAAAAACTTGGTTACATACCCAAAAAAAATGTCAGGAAATGACTGATATAAATCAGCATGAGGCCTTCTGTGGGTCCATTTACCATAGGAAGAATAAGCGTATTTGTAAAAAAGCTGGATCAATAACAACGAGGAGTCAATAAACATGCAAATATAACTATTAACAAAGAAAACAGATTAAAATAAAATCAGAGAAAATTTAACTAATTTCAATAAAGTCAGCAATGACACAGAAATATAAGCTACAGAAAATCACAAAGACATGTAACTTGTGGCATTTAAAGAGTTACATGAATTTAACATCGAACCATGACCAAAAAAACATAAAATGCAGACTCATTGCACCATCGATATCGTCATTGTAAATTTTCCATTTGTGGTCCCTTGAGGCATAGTAGCAAGCCTCCATGGCATTTCAGTTTTGATCCACATGTAGATTTAGAAATGAAGATCATGATCATAGGCATGGAGTTATGGATTATCGATCTATATGTCCCAACGTACCTCTTAGCAACCTAGCTTCATCTCCAGCACATTGGCCTCTCATGGCACGAAGCTCCAAAACATTGTGAAATATTTAAGCAAAGAATAAAAGAAAGGCTACGGTAGATAAGAGGTAATTTTCACCCATTTTCTTTCCCTTTCTTTGTTTATTGATGTAACTCATCAAGACCCAACACATGTTCATTTCCTTTTTTTTTTAAAGCTAGAGAATATCTAATGGGTGGAACTCTTGCTATGATCAAGATTCGTCAATATTTGAAAATGACTCGCCTTAAGCCATTTTACACTGATTGTGATAATCCAACAAGGTACATGCCTCTCCACCCCTCAACTTGTTTTGCTCAAAAGCAAGGTACGCGGAACCAACCGAACCGGCGTACAGGTGAAGACCGGTACCGGTTCGAAACCGGTACCAAACCGATTTCGCTTAAAAAAAAATGCGCAGACGCGTTATGCCACAGAGTAGCATTTATTGCCTCTCTGTGGCATTAAATGGGCTCGCTGCCTCACGCGCGAGCGCTGGGAATCGCGCGCGCGGGAACCGCAATTTGTACCAAAAAATGCGCGTAGGCATAAGTCGAGGACACGTTTTCCCACTCACGGGCGCGATGCCCCGCACGCGGGACGACCTTTCTCTTCTTTTTCCCTTCTTTTGTTCATCTTCCTGACCCTTCCCCTCTTTCTCCTTTCCAAACTCTCTCCTCTCCTTTCTTCCCCTCTCTCCTCCTCTGTTCTCCTCTCTTTCCCCACTTCTCCCGCGAGCAAAGAAGGGGCTGGAACCACACCGGAGAACAGGTGATCCTCGTCAGCCTAAGGAGGTAGGCTTCTTCTCCTCCTCCTCTCTCTTCTTCTTCCTCTTATTTCTCTTCTTCTTCCTCTTCTTTCTTCCTCTTCTTTCCTCTTCTTCCCCGGTGCCGGTCCGGGCTTGTACCGGTCCGCACCGGCACCAGGCTTGAACCAGTTCGCACCGGTACCAGGCTTGAACCGGTGCGAACCGCACCGGTTCGCATCGGTATGGGCAAGAAGCCCTTTGGAGGGATCAGAATCGAATTCTGTGGCTGTACCATACCGGTGCTAGCCGGGACCGGTATGGAACCAGTACAAGTTGAACTGATCGGAACCGACCGGTTTAGCAGACTATGCTCAAGAGGCATATAAAGAAGAAAAAACCATGATTAATAGCTTATGAGCTTATGGGTGAAGGGCAATGGGTTGAGCTGACCGCTCTTTGGCATGAATAAATACAATTTGGAGCTTATCGGCAGGACAGATCATCGTGGACAGCACCATGATCAACCAGGGAGCTATATCAAGGTTGTCTTGTCTAACTTTATTTGCATGGCCAAGACCAGTTATCCTGTAGTAAATACCTTTTCCGGAATAAGATATTCTTGCATTTCATGATGTCTGCAAATCAAGAGTATAAAAGTAAACAATTTTTTTATATTTACAGCTTTTCCCAGTTTGAGATTATCCCGCAACACTTTCATAACCTAGAGGTTCCAATGAGGTGGATGCCTGCTTGAACATCAAAAGGGAAAGGATTAAGAACAAGTGGATGCAGGCATTCTTCTTTAGAGGCCATTCACCTCGTGCTTGGTAAATCCGATGAGATTTACTTCCTAAAGACAAGAAATGGTGTGTTACCAGTTCACCTTCAATATCCTCTTCTACCTTCTTTCATTGATCAAGAGGCAAGCCAATCATGCTAGTTCACCTTAAGAATCCTCTACTACCATCTCTTGTTGATCATGAGATGTACCATTATCAACTTTCCAAATGAAACTCTTTACTAAACTAAAAATACAAATTAGGAAATTGAAAAGCAAAATTTCGAAATTGTATTACTACAGGCTGACGACGAGCATAAGAAAAAGTTTCTTAAAATCAAAAATGGCAGACCAAACTTTTATGTAGACATGGAGGCCACATTAATAATAGTGAAATGTTTCAAATTGCTGATGAAAAAGTCTCGATTTCCACTTGATCAGTGTTATATGGACCCTCAAATTCTGGCATGCCACATTTTGTTTCCATGTCAACTTTGTGCAGATCCAGCAAATGGTGTATAATCAAGCACTGCATCTAGCATATATTCAATTAAGTTCTATTGTGCATAGCAGCTGGTCTGACAGATTATAAATTATGGAAGCATACGGATATAACAAACAAGTAGAGGCATTCTATTACATAAAAATTGACATGTTAAATACTTCAAGACACTCTGAAACTCATCAACTGGGTGATTTACAGTCAATATTGCCTGAAGTCAATCGAAACTTGAATGTACACCCATTTTCAGTCTTTCAAGACAAGGAAACAAATTAGGTCTCAATACCAATCTTTCAGATAGTATCTCAGGATTATAAAGAATTATGCTATTAGTTTTGAGACTAAATCACATAATTAAACAATATATGGAAGCGTATCAACTGCAGACAAACCTAGGCAAGATTTAACTATCCGAAAAATGCTAGAAATAGCTTTGCAGATCAAAGGAGAAAAAAATAGAACACCTCACTTTCCAACAGCATTGAGGCTGACTTTGAAAGTCATCTTGCTACGATTTCAATCATACATTATCAAATCAATGGCACTCCAGATAAATGATTATAAATAAAAAAAGCTGGTTCCACAAGGAACCATAGATAAAGCTTCATTTAAAGTCAGATCCACACAGTAAAAGAAGTAACACAAAAACAAATATAAGAACCTTAAGAGAACTCACTGTTCCCATGTTGCCAAATAAAACGGAATAGCTGCAATTACCCAGAACCAGAAAGTAGTTCTACCACACATTGCTGTGCTTCCAAAAGCCAAGGATTCAAACTGATAACAGAATAATAATAAGCTTGTTAGGGAAGTTGAAAAACATCATGAATATAAAATGACATCCAAAGACAAGAAGGTTGGTCATACAGCACATGCAAGTGCATCACATCCTGCAATAGCAGAGATTTATAAAGATCAATAAATAAATGTCTAGAAGACAGATATAACCATTACAAAGGACTTCAGGCCAAGAGAAGTTACCATGATCGAAAAGTTCCCCTAAAGGACTCGATGAATTGGTACGCCTTGCTTGTTTACCATCAACAGCATCAAAGGTCTGGTGCATACATGATTGAAGCTTGTAGTGTTAGTAAACATGAATTAACTCCTATAATAAGAAATAAGCTGAATAATTGTATTCATTTTTGTTATTTAATAATTATATGGTGTTAGTTTATATTAAATGTACAAATTTCTTAAAAAGCATATCGCAATTCTTTGATGGATTTTTTCCCTTATCCCCAATGCAGGGGGAAACAATATGATGAAGACAAGCATCCTTTTCAAGTATAGTAAATAAACTTGAACAAACCTGATATAAGAAAAGAAGCATTCCATGAGCAAGGTGGACCCATCTTGGGGGGGCTGTGTCTAGATGAGGTGAATAAATCTGTGAAGCCAACACAAACATATGCATATGCAAACTGAAGGGGGAAAAGATTGTTGATATACATGCAAAATTCCAATTGCTTGCAATTGAAACACAGAGAATTTCACCAATATGACAATGATGCATCTTTAATCAGTGCATTGGCAAGCTTTAAAAAGCATAATCAATGTGATCAAGCAGAGTGTATATCAGGTGACACATAAATAACAATATGCCAACAATGATGAACCAACTCTAAAGAAAAATAATTTGAAGCCCATAATAATTAAACCTTGACTCACTATTTAAGCCAATTAACCAAGATACATCCAGAAGGAAAATTAATCTGTAACATAAATCACAAAATTAACTCTTGCAAGTGCTAAGTTAGAGTCTCTAATTTTTAAATTACATAAGATATAGTGTCTCCAGTATCATCTTTGGAAACAGTAATGTTATTCTGTAAATTTCCCAAGTTTCTAGTAATAAAGCTCACCAATCAGAATGTTGTGCAATAAAGGATGTACAGTATAATTTACAGTAAGAAGCAGCAATATAACGTAACATTACACTACATATAATCAGACCGGCAACAGTAACATAATACTTATATAATATGTTCAAACAGTATAGCCCTTGGAAATTAAAGAAGAGAATTGGCAACAAAAATCATCAAAAGGTCGAGTGATAAAAAATCAAGAAAAGAAGATGAATATGCCGGAGATTTAACATGTTGAGTTGAAGTTGCAACAAAAAAAAATGAAAAGTAAAGGAGTTACATCTTGGAGAAGTTGTGCAGCAGAGATCTGATGAGGCTTAATTAAAGACAATGATGGACTGAGATGAAACAGGCATGTGCAATAAAGATCTGAGGAAGCCTTGATCAGGAGAGGTGCTTGAATCTAGTCTAAGGTTCTGAAATAGATGAGGAAAGGAAGACTTAAGCTAACAGAAAGGAAGTTATGAGTAAAGGAACTAGAAAAGCTCCATTAACATTGGACTATCTAAGGTAGCCCTTAAATAAGAATGACTAGGAAATCGCAACTCATAAGGACCGAGGAGGATGAACATAATTATGTTATCTTAATAGTGTTTTCTCATTGTTACCTTGTGTTCTAGGTTTGCAAATACAACGTTTTATGCACATCTATGATTTTTTATCAAAATAAACCAAAAAAATTCAAGCCTCTATAATAACTAATCATTTATATTTATGTCCAAGTAGTGCTTATTTATCATCACAAATGTACCCAAAAATTGTCTGCCACAGAAAATAAAAGATTTTAGCTTATGTTCACATATTCTTAAACATTCATCAACATATTCCACTCTAGATGTGTGACAATGGCTGCATTATACCAACATGGTACACTTATCAGGTATCATTGACCAAAAAAGTATAACATGCCTTCTCACCCTTGTTTACCTAACACTTTTAATTCAAACCCTCTTTCTTTTCAGAGCAATGAAAAAGAACAACGAAAATGCATAAAGAAAGTACTCCATACTATACATCTTTCCAATATCCCCATCCTGCCCCTACCTCAAAACTTATTGCCTACTCCTACATACTGCCACTCCAGAATGTCTCTACAAAGAAGAGACATTGAATATGTTGAATGCCCCACCCCCGCCAAGCCTGCAAAATCTACCATTAATTAACCTTCTCTAACATAAACACCAGAGCCTATTCTGTTTAAGTACAAGGTTCATCTTTCTGAAATTCCCAACGCTAGATCATACTATCTATTTCATTGGAATCACAAACATAACCAACATGACAAGGGCTCCATTTTATTTTTCCACCATCCTTCCTCATAAAAATCTCCATTAATGGCTTCCAAGGTGCATTACTAAAATTTTTCATTGATAAAATGAAACATAAAGATATCTGCCATTACAAGTTGATCAGGTCTCTCCACCAAAAAATTCTAATTTTTTCAGATTGTAAAAATGAAAGTGCCTCAAGGAAATCCTAGATATTTAAACAAAAGATTCCACCATGCAGCCCATGGAATCATTTAGCACAACCTTACAGCGATCACTTCCACTGAAGTTGACCTAAGACCTGGAAGTTTGTGATAAGAATTCATCAATAATTAATAATCTCTACTTCATAAAAAAATCTAGGTATTATGCTGGAAATAAGAACAGGACTAACCTCAAAAAGATTAGATTAGCAGTCACAACGTGCCATATAATTTACAAAAGAAAAAATGAAAAAGGAGATCCTGTAATCCTAGAGCCTTACACGCTTCAGAGAGAAAGCCTTTGGGAAGCCGGAGGCACAAACAGAAAAAAGAAAGATATAGGAGTAAAAGAAACCTAAGATACAAACCAGTTCAGCTGATACATCAAGTTTCTCTAGACTAGATTTGTAGGTGAAAATCTTGAGTCTTATGGCAACTCATAAAGCTCCCAAATTTGTCAGAACCAAATCGTCAGTTATTACAACAAACCTCAAAATTCAGAATGGCATGCAAAACTGAATCACAGGCTCATACACAATACAATGGTCAATAAAATAAATTAATGGTCTTTTTGGGTACATGAGAATCTGTAACAGATGGATCAGTTAACTTTCTAGGAACTCTTGAGATTAACAAGATCAAGAATGACAGGCTCTCTTTAATGCTACAACTTGAGCCAAAAACTAGAAAATCTTCGATCAAACTCCTTCATATTTCCCATAACTATAACAAGAATTTCAAATGTAGGCTTTTGCACATCAGGCTAAAACCACTCATAGCACTATGTTGCCTCAACAAAATCAAGAATATTATAATTTTAATACCCAAATTCCATAGAAAACCTAGGCACTAAGGAAAGTTTGTCAAGAAATGGCATAAGTAATGTGAACATTACATATGACATATTTGAAATTTCAAAACATAGTGTGAGGTAAAACGATCAAGCTAGAAATGAAGAACAGATGCATGAAGATTAAATTACGTCAGAAATACTTACATAGCCAAGAAGTGCTGATAAGAGTAAGAACATGAAACCTGTAAGTGTGATCTGGAAAGTACATTAACAGGGTTACTGCCCCTATAGTAAAATTGATGATGTGGAAGAATTTGTAATAAAGGAAGGATGGAAAAAAAGTTCTTACCATGTTCGGACTGGAGCATCCCCCCAAAAAAAGGAAAAAAGAAAGTAGACTAATGTCAGAGATATCCAATGAAGAAAACTTATAACGTGTAGTTCATATAGATTTAGTATCATCCTATCTTTAGTGAGTGAAGGAATAGCAGTTATAACTACATCAGGACTATTGTAATGCAAAAAAATCATCCCAGAAAAACTGACATAAATCAGTGATATTACCAGAATCATAAAATTTAAAAGACATTTATATAGATTTAGTAATTTCACATCAAATTTTTCAGAAGAAAGCTTCTTTGCTGATGCATATCCAAAGATCAAGTCAAAGCAAAAAGCATAGTTGTCTACAGTGTCTCTACATCACAAACATATAAGCTCATCATCTTGCTATTTGTATGCTTTCATTTTCATGAGTCTGTACATGGATTTTATTTATATAGAGTATATACATGAGGAGTCTAGTCACAGTTCTGTGGACATTGTAGGTGTTTGCGTTCGCCCTGAATTCTTGATCGATACAACATTTGCTCCAACACTTTTTGCTGAAATGCCAAGGTATAGAGAATAAAACTCTCTCTCTCTATCTCTATATATATCTCTCTCTCTCTAGGTTTAACCTCAAACTAGGAAATGCATTATTTGGATTACCTAATTTAGTCCAATCTCCATCATTAGATTGAGCTTTGAATGCCTTATCAACAAAGGTGCAGTTTAACCAAGACCGATTATCATCAGATATGGCCGATGAGCCAATAAAGAGAAAAAAGACAACTCCCACTTCACACAATATAGTGAACTGGAGTTTCTTCAGGTCATAATATTACTAAAGATTAAGTATAGAAAGTTTCTCTTTTAAATGGAAGAAAAGAGTAACAGTAATTGATCCTTCCATCTATATTCAGCCAAACATTGACCTCATGATATAATATTTGAAGCTTCCTATTGGACTTTCTCAAGAATGAAATGTTTTCCTAAATGCAAAAGAGCACACTTCATTGTTTTAATAATAGGCAGAAATATAGCAGGAATTAGCATAAAAAGCATGTGGAAAAAGATCCATTCATAAATGCAAATGTTTATAATAGAGAAGACAGGTGAAACTATTAAATCTCTTGATAGAAATGCTAATTTACTTTGCTAAACTTTCTATTTCTCCAAGAAGCAACCGAATATCAATACTTAAGAATAAATTCCTTTAATAAGCAGAGATGAAATCCAAATGCTTTTTCCAGGTCGAATTTAGGGAGAAAAAAAAGGCAATCATTCCCAGAAAGTTCGAATAATCTGTGCAGATGAAAACCTAAGACCTGAAAGTTCTTCGAATCTCTTCAAAAAGAAGAAGAAGAAGAAGAAGAAGAAGAAGAAAAGATCTCAAAAGATAACAACATTAGGACGCTTATGCTCTAAGACTGCCAAATTCTGAGCAGAAAAAGAACCCTTCTTATCCATGTTCACTCCATCTATATTTATTATTTCAAGCAATCAGCGACGTATTGATTTCACACGTGCAATATTTAAAATTCATGGTATATCATGATGCATCATCATATTGTAAAGGTTCATGCTATAAACAATCATAAACATGATAGATAAATTTTCAGAAGAGTAAAACAAGCGTTCAGTAAACGGATACGACTTAAGCAGCTATTTTTCAATCAACAAGGATCAACAGAAAACTCACGGCATCCAAAGAGGGAAGAGGTTCACGCAGCGACTCCAAAAGGGCTGCAAGATATATTTCGCGACCAGCGAGTTGTCCACGCCACTGTACTTGTACTTGTTCAGCGTCGCAACACCATGGTGCCCTATGTATCCCATCTGCAACACAACGAAAACTCGAATTTCTAGTTTAGTGCAGAACTTTCACATAACGAGGCAGGAGGATATAATTAAAACTCAAAAAGGGGAAAAAAGAAAAAAAGACAAAAAATACATCTCGAAGCGCGCGTGCACAAAAAAAAAACAATGGCGGCAGCGATCTTGTTCGCCAAGAACAGGAAAAGCCATTCCCAAGAACGAAGTAACAAATCAAATAATGTGATCAAAAACTTCGATAATATAGCAAAAATCCAAGAAACTTGATTATAAATCTCACGAAACCACTCATGGAAAGGAAAGAAGAAACGGTGAAAAAGCAGGATAATAGATTAAACGTAAAGGGATCGAAGACCACATCAAAGGAGGGGGGGAGTTAGGGTTCGAGGGCCACGAACCGTGGAGTTTGGGGATCGCGCGACCGAGAAAAAGGCCCCTCTTTTGCGAAAAGGGACAGGAGAGCCTAGAGAAGGGACCGGCGATGGGAGGGCGCTTTCGTCCTCTCTTAACGAGGAGAGAGGGAGTCTTGGGAGGCGAACGAGTGGGCGAATAGGAAATAGAAGAACCTGAAAAGGCCTGGGCCCCACGGAAACGGCCGAATAATGAATTTTGTTTGATATTTTATGTGTTTGTTTTTTTTTTTGCTAAAATAAAAAAAATAAGAATTAACCTCACCCGCATAGCAGCCCTCACTGGGCTGCTCTTTCACCAAAAAATATCCGATGCGGGCAGACCATACACTCATACCTTTCCGGGTCTCTCCCGATCCAGGGAGAGCCCCACTAACATGGCATGTCCTTTTACATGTGGGTACGTCAGCGGACTAGATGGCGATTCCACCGGACAAATTAGGTGGGAGGCATCTGATCCTGCATTTAATCGACGCTCACACATTTTGAATCTGGGTTACTCCAGTAAAGTTTTAGCTCCACTCCAACTGTCCTACTACCTTAGTTCTATTTATCTTCGTTCGTGGAACATAAAATAAAGTGGGGTGAGGTGAAATTAGAGGAGGGATTGGCCGATGCAGGGCCAGCTCTGGGATCCATGAAAAGATGCAGGTATTAATGGTGCATCCATTTGCATGTTAGAAGGCCTACGCTTGTCAAGAAATCAACAACCATCCCTATGTTGTGTTACCAAATGATCTGGCAACCATTAATCCAAACCCTCCATGCAATCTCAAATGTGTTTAAGAGTGCTGCTGTCACATAGAAATGTTGCATTAAAGAAAAAACTTATGTTGGTGACATGTAACTTTTCTTATTTGTTCATCAATTGACAATTTATACTGTACAAGCTGAAATGATTGCTCCAAGCAGGAGAGTTTTCTGTTCTCTTCTGAGACACCCTTGTAAGCACAGCTTCCTAAGTCACAGTTTGATTAATTGCATAGTTTTGGACTTGCATTCGAGCTCCATCAAGAAAAAGGAACATTAAGTTATGTAGAGATACATATATTAAGCTTGTTTGGGCAAGCGTTTCTTCGGACTCAATTGAAATTTAACTCCAAGCACGAAACTTCGGATCGAGCTTAGGTGATAAAAGATTTGTTCTTCGACGGGGTTTAAAATTTTCCCTGATCAGCTGCAGAAAAAAACTCCAATACTTGCTATAATAACATCAGCTCTCTGATAAGCTAACTTTTCTCTGGTCAAGACCCAAATGAGCCCTGTTTGCAAGATCTCGGTAGGCAAACACATGCATAAAAATCTTGGAAAATTCACTCACATGACTCCTCTTTTCATCAATGCACGATATATGTTTAAAGCTATACTTTGATGTTTGAAGTTGCACCTTAAAAATATTTTCAGTAAAGCTATTAAGTTGGCTAATGTTGTTTTCAAAAGGCTTAGCGTGAGACCTACGAGAATATATGGGGATGCCTGAGAAAGTTTATTTCCACTCTGTACATCTTTTAAAAGCGTTGACACCCACTTTCTTCATTCTTTTTGGGTACTAGATTCGATTTATATTTTTTTGATTTTTTTAATCATGGACCCTGAAACTTTTCATATTGCTCATCCCCAGAGAGAGAAGAAGAAAAAAAACCATTGCTGGGCTTCCAGAAAATATTGAAAATAAGAAGAGAAAAAGTAACTCTAATTGGAGATCAAGTTATTGTTTGACTGTTGTTGACCATACCATGGTACATCCCATCTCAGCTTGTTAGAAGCCAATCAGCCATGCCACTAGGAAACTGGCTTCCTGCTTGCTCGTACATCAACTTAGATACCTGTTTGTGGAGGCAACGATCCTAGCCTGCACCATCTCAGTTCTTATGTTTCATCTAATTTAATCTTCATATCATCCAATTTGACAGGTTAATGACAATTAAACCGATGAGAAACATAAACTCCATATTTGCAATTTTTCAGTCTCCAAACGACTCATCAAAACAAATTGACAAGCAAGTGCTGGAAAACAAATCATGCATCTCTTTATCCCCGGGATGGTAACCAGTGACCACAACTTGTTCATTGTAAACACGAGCAAACTGGGTACCTGTGAGGGAATAGGTTCCTTGGCCCAGGGCCCCATCAACCCTGCTTGAAATCTGATGGAATTGAATATAATCTAAACTTCATGAGTAAGTGCATTTCGTTGGCTGTTTGTGAAACACACAGAAAAACAGAGCAGAGGTGGAGTAGAAAGAAGAAGAAAGAAAGAAACAGAAGAAATGAAATAAATGCAGAGTACCTATCTTTTTTACTACAATCATCATGTTCAAAAGGTTTACTTTTTTTCGAAAAAAAAACTCGAATATGAATTCTATGTTTGTTCAAGTTGGTCTCAAAATCCATTTGGCAGGTAGCTCAACAATCAAACGGCAAGCTGCTGCGGATAGGCTTCACAACTTCTTGATTAGCTGCATTTTTCTGCAAAGCTGGAAAGGAATATAGGAAGATTTCAAATGGCCAGTAATGTATATCCAGCATCAGATAATCCCCTGTTACCTATTCTATGACATAATATCTACCGCTCCATTCATATTTTAGACAAAGAAATTTGACTATCTTTTTTAATCATAAACAAATGCTTTTTTGTAATTCTTGTACAACATCAAGTGGTGGATTCACACCAAGTTAATATCCACCTATAAGAAAGGTGAAAGGTCAAGCAACAAACTGTACTTGGAGTCTGTTTTGGCCGAGGCATTACAGTGGTTGATGAGGCATTACCCCATCGCATTGGATTGATCCACTGCAATGAAACTCGGTTGAAATGGCGAGAAAATTTTCCCAAAAAGGTGACAGCTAGCATCATATAATAAAAAGAGGGGACAGAAGAACTGTTCCACAAAGGTACTAAGATATAATGTTTAAGATTTAGTAGGAAATAAACAGCAAACTGCGAAACTTAATGAGATTGGTAGCTGCAACAAGCTCATATTTGTGGAAACGAGAACAAAATGAGATAAGTGGATCAAGGTTATTACAAATATTTCTCTTTTCTTTGTAAGCATAAGGGAGCAGCTTGCGAAACATTGGAAGTCATACAAGAGGATCAACTGTAATAACCACTGGAGGTAAAAGAGACTTCAAAGTGCAATATATGCACTATTGGTTTGGTTCAGAAGGTACCATTGCACTAAAGGTTGCATGTATAGAATACATGTACATACTTTATAACATACAATGATACAAATATAACCACAGACTTCATAACATACAGATACAACCACACCCATGCAAATGAGTGAGATACAGCAACAAGAAGAATGCACACACATGGGTTCTTGCAAGTTCTCAAAAATCACTTCCTTAGACTCAAGGAGACCAAGAGGTTTCAAACGAAAGATCACCAAAGATCAAGAATTCAGCAGAGGTTTCAAACAAAAGATCACCAGAGATCAAGAATTCAGCAGCTGAATACATGTCCGATTTTGTTTTGTGTAAAACCGAAATTTTAGAAAATTCTCATGATTGGAAGACATGGCAAAAGTCGATAGGCAAAGAAGAAGTTAAGCAAGACTAATTATAATGCGTATGCAAATGCATGTAGTTGCTAAAAAGTTTAGATTTGAGATAATTTTCATTAAAACTCAATTCTATTTTTCTTAAAAAAAATTGATAATTAAATTTGTCTAATACATTATTTCTTTGTTTTTTTCCTTTGGTTTAGAAGTATCTCTGTTCCTCCTATGTGCAAAAATCTTGGAGACTAAATACCCTAAGATATCTGCCCTAGAAGTTTTTTTTCCTAGCTAAATTGGATTTTCTCTCAACTATTGGTTTGTAAGCATTAGTGGGTCTCCTTTTAACTTAAAAATCCCTTTTCCGATCGAACTCTAACATAACTTATGCAATGCAAAAGCGAAATCTAATTGGATTATTATTCATATATTATAAATATTTAGCAGAGCAATCTGATAAAGGATATTTTTGAAAATAAAAAAATCAAAAATTTAAACTGCCTTTTTATAGTTTGGGTGAAACACCAAAGATCTCTTCGGAAACATCCGATAAAATTGTAACGATACAGAGTAGGTTAGTATGGTCCCTGCGCGCATGGATGATATGCATAAATTAAGAAATGGTCCAAATTTTTGGACGATGGTTGGTGGTGGAATGGCCTTGCAGGCTAAGCAAGTGTATAGAGAGACCAATGAAGTAAAGGATTGGGTAGCTTTTTACATGGCCAATCACTCCAGAGATACTCTTTGGATGGAGAAGAAAGGGTTGCCCAGTGCTCTCCGGAACTTATTGCTTTTTGACCTTTTTTTGGGTATATTTGTGCATATATTGTATGATATATCTGTCCTAGCAGCAAGGAAAAAAAAAAAAAAAAAGCTGGTTTGGATATGGAACAAAATTTCCAACTAGATTCTGATTAGGTGGGGTAAGATTTGAAGATTTAGTCCGGCCGACGAGGTTTATTAAGATCACTGGATCACTTCAGTTTCAGATGCATGGTTCTCTTTCTCCTTGGAAGCGAGGGCAAGAGTTGGGCTGGGCTGGGCTGGGCTGGAATGTTCATTCGTCGGTCCCACCACGACGACCGGCTCATCCGTCAACCATGAATCCAACCATCCGGCGTATCAACTACATACCTCGTAACAGTAAAACATCACACCGCCCACTCCGAGGTCATCATCCGCTGCCCTAACCTTCGAACACTGCGGGCCCCACGCGCGCAACTGGCCCGTGTCATCGAGACGGCCGTCCTAGCTTCACACCGCTATCACCGCCGTCCAGCCGATCCGCTGATCCCCATGGAAATCATTCGTTTAGGATAAATTGCGTCGCCCGGTGAGCAATCCGCCCGTTCACCTGATATTTCCCTTCCGATGCCTCGATTCCGATGACGACCGCCGGCTCTTTCGCCCCCGTCCGAGAGGTCCGAGAGGCCTGGGGCCGGCTCTCGGACGGATGCCTCGCCCGCTTCCCCTGCCTCGCCGATCCGGGTACTCTTCTTTCTTTCAGATTCGTTCTTTTTGGGGTTTTTCTTCGATTCTTGGTTGGATTTCTGAGCTCTTTTCTTTCTTTTTTCTCCCCCTTGTTGTTTTGGTTTATAGCGAGAAGGTCTTCGTTGGGTTTGAAAGTGGCTCTCGTGCTGCTTCACGTGGTTATCGTGGGCGCTTTGTTTCCCCTGGACACTGATTTGGTGCGGAGAACTCGGGAGCATCCTTGGTACTCTTCTCCAATCCCCCTTTTTTTATTGTTTTTCTTTTTCGCTATTTATGCCGTTTTTTCTTGCAGATCCTTCTTGAAAAGTTGGTGAATTTAATCATTTTATTTTGTTTTGCTACATCATTTGGGAGCTTAAGGTTTTATGGGATTACGTTCTTTTAATTTCTCATTAAAACCTCAACCACGAGATTGTTCTCTTTTGAAATAATACTTTTAAATTGTTTTGGCTGGATGAACGTCTGCTGTGCCGGTACCGGTACCGGTACCGGTACCGGGCCATACCAGTTGCTCGGCAGCATGGGTCGGTACGGCCCTGTGCTGTTCCGGCCCAGAACTGACACAGTAGAGGTGGGGGAGAGGGAGAATGAGAGAGAGAGAAAGGGGGAAGAGAGAGAGAGAGAGGGAGAGGAAGGAAGAGAGAGGAAGGAAGAGAGAGGTCGGGGCCAGCTGGTGGAAGTCGGGGAGCCTTCACATTGAGGAGGCGGAGGCCGGAGAGACGCGAAGGCGGGGCTCCGCCTGCGGTCTCTGTTCCGCCTTCGATCCTCTGTTCCGTTCCCATCAAGTGAAGTTGGCAATGGGTTTGCTAGTTTTAACTTAAAATCTGCAAAAATAAAAAGGCTCCTCCGGGCCCATGTTTTCAATGAAACAAGGGACCGAAGGCGAAGCCCTGCCTCCATGTCTTCCCGGCCTTCACCAGCCAGCCCCCACTCCCTTCCTTCCTCTCTCTCTCCCTCCCCCCTCTCTCTCTCTTTCTCTTTTTCATTCTCCTTCTGGCGACAGGGTCTCGGTTTCGATGACGGAACGATCCCGGTCTGCCATCGGTACAGTTTGGAACACTCCGAACCGGGCGGTTCGGGACGGTTCCGCCAACCATGGGCTGGATTATTATCTGAGCTTAAATTTTTCAATGATGAGTGGAGCACAACATTTCTCAGGAACTTTGATTTTATAGAACTTTTTAAGATCTATTTTCAGGGATCCAACACATGACTGCCTAGCTATGAGTACATCTTTCAGTTCAGTTGGCTTTTTGCCTTTTTGTGAAACTTAGGTATCATCCCTGTTGTTATCTAAGTATCATTTAAAGTTGCGGTAAAAGATAATTACTTGGTGCACGTGAATCTGCATTTTTTTTGTGAACTCTATATATACTTGATCATGTAATTCTCATACTCACTTTACTTTTTTTCTATGTGCTCTATGCTTTCCTTGATTTATCCTTTTGATCTGCTTATGTTTTCACCTCATATCTTGCCTGATCATCAGGTACACTGTGATATACTTGGTGCTGTTTTTGGCCACATTGGTTCAATATTTTTTCACATCTAATTCATCTCCAGGGTAATTTCCCGCACGCTTGATAAACTTTTTCCATCGATCTTAGAATTCCATATAAACTCATCTGTGGGAACTGAAACATGATATTTCTTATTTGTGATTCACCTCCTTTGTTTGTAAGATATGCCATTGATGCAATGAGGGCTTGGGATGGAACACATGCTGCCTTTACCAATGTAAGGCCATTTCTTCCATTTATTGCAAAGAGAGTAACATATGTACCTATTTTAATTTTAAATTTGATTATCACATAATAATATAAGATCAAAGACATGGTTGACTTCAACTAATTTCTGCTATTTTCTATTGATCAAGCGAAGACAATCTGCACCAAGACATGGAAAATTTGTTTCTTCAACAGATATTAGTCAGCCGGAAAAAATTGATTCTCGGATGAATTGGTTGAAGCTAGTGACAGGTCTGTATCTTCCTGGATCATCCAGCAGGTAATCACACCTTTGCTGCATAGATTATGTTAAAACTAGAGTTTTAATTTATAGCAAATTTACTGTACAGTCTCTCAGTATTATTAATTAGGCATATGTCTGCGCCGTATATATACATTGATATGATTGTTTATGCATACGAGCAGTCATGTGTGCTAGTCACTAGCAAGTGCAATGTGAATTTGAAAGAAAAGAAGCACTAAACATATATTACACACTACTTTAAAATATATTCAGCTATTCTAACTATAAGTAACTATTTTCAATGTTTTATAGCCTATATGCATGCATTTAAACAACTAAACATAACTAGAATATATCTTTATTCAAGATTTACTTAGACTATAAATTACTTACACAAATGAATTGATACTAAAAGAACTAAAAGCCAATGCAATGTAAACTATGATTTGTAGGAAACAGGAATAAGAATTTTTTTATTAAAAAAAAAATTATGTTGTAGAAAAAAGAGGGGTTTCTAATTTCATCAATTTCTTTTACTTTCAATTGTTATAAAGCTATCATGTAATAAACCCTGGAAAAATCAACAATGCTACTTCTTCCCTTGCCGCATCAAAGAAATTAAATTACATAGAAAGAACAACTGGTTTACATTTACTATTAAATGATTACAAAACTATCATGTTCTACATACATCTTTGAGGAAATAAACTGATTTCATCTAAAAGGCTACTTTATCTTGTTCTGTTATTACTTTGATCTTATCAATCTACATTAAATACAAAAAAATGAATTAAAGAGAAATCATCTGGATTTTAGCTCTTGTTTTTACCCATCCCGTAGTTCCACTCAAACATGCTACAGATAACTGAATCTAAATAGCACTGAATTTAGAACAAAAGGGCAATATGTAATATCGATTTCTTTATATTTTTGTTCGTACCTTTTTTCATATATTTCTCTCTATCATTTCAGGAGTTGGACTTGCACTTATTGTCATATTATTCAGGTAACATTTATGCCACCAAATTCTAACGTTTAACGCAGATGTTCTTATTCCAACTTGAAACTACATACATATACTTTCAATTTTACTTTCCAATTTTGTATTATTAATTGATTCGATTAAGGATCCATGCTTATCACTAGATAATGGATTGTTAATTATGACCAGTTAGATTATTTGTCCACTATTACACCTTGCACAAATAAACACGCAAGTTATGTGTTATACATGTTAGAATTAGATGATTGTTGCATGATGCAATTTTTGTGCTGCACTGTAGGTGCTCAAAGTAAGCTGACCAGGGAATCACCTGACACTATTTGCATACATAAAACCTCAGCATCCAAGCATCATTATATTAGCTATTACTGCCATTCATACTAGTGGACAGCATTTCGTATAGTGCAAGTGTTGTCTTGAGTTGTATGAAAACTAAGTATGTATCAATGTATTATGAATATATAGATGACTTGTCCAAAGCTACATAATTGTGGCACTGTATAACCTCAGCATTCCCAGTCTTTTCCTAGGACAGTAAGATGGCAAGTTTTCAGAATTTGTTCTCGCAGTGAATGCAACTTTTCAGAGTGCATCAGATCTTGCTTCTTTCTACAGAAACACACCTAATCTTTGCCAGATTATACAAGAAGGAAGACACATTATTCTTATCAGACAATTTACTCTTGCGTGAAGGCCAACCTCTATAGCCTTAGTGTGTGCTACCATGCTATCACAGCCATCAATACCTGCCATAAATTTAGTAAAATATCACACGTAAGAGGTCAAAAAATCAGATTATCTTCTATTAAATCTTACTTCTTAAATATTTTCCAATCGGTCTGAATCATTTCAAGGATTTTTGAGATGATTGCTGCTGCTGCTTTCTAGAATATGTACCAAAGCAACTAAGCCCTATAACTAAAGCAACCATAATGATAAAATCACTCACAGCCAAGTTTTCTGCCTCAGCTGCTTCTCTGGTAGTGCCAGTAGATTACATTATTTAACTTCCGGTCATGTGAGAGGTAACCAAAAGGTTTGTTCTTTTATCATAACCAGTCTTGGAAACTCCATATAATTTTCCATCTTTCTTTGGTCTACTGTGAAGAACTGTACTTCAAATAATCAAAGGATGGTCATATAAATTGTTACGTGTGTAACTGGAGTCTGAGTAACTCTGTCCTATAAACATAAATTAGGGCAAAGGCCTTCATGCCCCAGAACTGTATAGTTTATACAAATGATATTTGAATGTTGCTTTGAGTTCTTGAAATATGGCCATTGTGCTATCATTTTAGTTATTGATTTAAATGATTAATACAAGATCAAACATTTAAGGTCTGATTTCTGCAACTCCTATTGCAGCCTCCTCGTACAAAACATTGCCATGATTGTGACAAATGTGTCCTTCAGTTTGATCATCATTGTGCATGGCTAGGAACATGCATTGGTAAAGGGAATCATTGTCGATTTTGGTAAGTATATATAATAACTGTTGGAAAGCATTTGCCAAATATATTGTGTTATTAATTCATAATTGAAATTATATTAGATTTAGACAAGTTCTTGTGGAGTAGCGATCATTTTTTATTTATTATGGACAGTTATACACTATGGGAAAGGTGAGAAATGGGTATAACAAATCTACTGAGCATCTGTCTTCATCTCTAATCTCTTTCCTTTATGGGCCTATGTAAATCCCTGTCCCATCTTGGCATACTTATAACTCTATTACATTAGGCTCTACTTGTACTTTGTAGGTGATGATGAGAATCTTTGGAATGTGCTTGTATTCATATATTGGTTTTAACCTTGGCACATGACTGCAGCATTGTTAGTAACACTTGACTATTACCATATATTCAATATGGCATACAAATCATGAATGCTTTTGCTTCTCTAAGTCTTACCATCCTTTCTTTGCACTTGTTGAATTTGCTGGAATATGCAATGGGAACTTTTGTAGTGTCATATCCGCACTTTCTTTTTCATTAATAGTATTAAACCGTAAGGCTTTAAATCTGTTTTAGAAGGAATTATTTTATTTTCTGCAAGAATGATTTCCTGAGCAAGCTTAGAGTAAGGATCTGCTGGAGGAAAAAGAAAACACTTGTCCTTCATGCTATTTCTCCTTTGCCTCTCCTTCATCGACCCTTCATCCACCCTATTAGTATGGGTGAAGGACTTCCATAAAAAATGTGAAAAACATTATATTTAGCCTCTTTTTTAAAAACTAAATATAATTATGTGTTTTTTTTTTCTGGCCCCCATTTACAATACTGCGACATTCACCTCTTCGCATTCCTAAAGATTCTAGGATTTATACCAATCCAGTGATGTTTTCTTTCTAAGTCCTATGATTATTAGGTGGACTGCCGCAAATTCATCCTCTACCTCGTACCAATAATGAAACATATGTTTTAAATCTTTTCTTATTTATTGGAAGTCAGCTAATAGAATGATTCATGGTGATTTACAGGACATATGGTGTTGAAAAGAGAAATATTCATGAATTAGTTTTCTGAGAAATCATGAAAACTTATCGATTTGCTCAGTATAATTTAGGAAGAAATTGGACATTGATAGGCAGTTAAAAATCATTGTCAAACCAGTTATACTATGTATTTTCAGTCCTTATAAATCTCTTTGATGCCTATGCTTGTCTTTATTTGATATCTAGAATATTTTATATTCTTCAAAGACTGTAAATAGACAAACATAATTACTATTTAAGCAATTAGCGGTAGCTTCAATGTAATGATAACTTAGGTTGTGAAACCAGCATGATGAGGTTCAAGATTAAAAAGTCTGCAACCAAACTATAAGGTCCTCCAGTATTGTTGAAATTTGTAATTCTGTTTCTTGTATCTTTTTGTCCTCTAAAACCAGGATGGATGTTTAGAACCTTATCTCCCATGTTTATGTAGGGCTATTTCTAGAAGCCTTCAGGGACATTTAGGACCTTAGTCCTGATGTTCATGTAAGGCTATATCTTGAAGCCTACGGGGTGTGTGCCTGTGCATCTGAATTGGGGGGAAGGGTAGGGGAGGGGGTTTGGGCCGTGCCCCCAATCTCTAGTTTCAAGAAAAAAAAATCTAAATTACTCTTAAATGAGTTGTTCCTAAATAGCAAATACACAGAACGACTATTCCTAAATAGTAAATATGCAAGCACAGAAGGTGGTTAAGAACAGGAATGTATTTCACAAAATATACAAGAAATTTGGCCAAGCATATGATACTTTGTTTACAAGTTCTGACTAAAGACGGTCGTAGAGCCAGCTTGGCTTAAAATATTGATGATGATAGTAGCGATAATGATGCACAATTTCCCAAGATTTTTGATATAGTCTTTGGTTGTTCCAATAAAAATTGTATTTTGATTTATGATATGATAAAATCATGTTCTAAGAAAAAAGATTTTCTGAAAAGGAGAAAACTAAAGTTAAACGATGCAATTGCATCAAAAATTTATCAATCAAATATTGTAAGAACCTAACGACACAAAGAGTATAAAAAGATACAATGATAATTTTTTACAGAATATTAAAAATAACTTGATGAGGAAAACATGTTAATGTTGTTTAAAAATTAAATGCGATGTTAGTCTCCAAAATTTTTAAGCACTTTTATTTCCCCCAATCAGACTTTATTTTATCTTTTCAATTATCTCCAAAGACTTCGATCATTCTATCAGTTGTTAATATGTACTTCTATCATCCTTGTATTGTTCTTGTTTGGAATAATGGGATTGGTGGGGGCATGCTGATTATTAATTATACTACTTTTGGGCCTTGTGTTGTAGACATTTTACTTTCCTTTTTTTTCTTATGATAATTACCTTTCAGGCATAATTAAATCCTTGGAACCAATAGAATAGATCTAATATTTTCTTTGTGTTCAAATTAATAATTACAACTGGAACCTTATGAAATATGATAGGCAGCTTGGGTGCTTTTCTTTGATCCAATAAATGAGTCAGGATAGCCTAGTGTCCTAGACTCGTAGCCCAAAAGCTTAAGCTGTTGGAAGGAGGACAGGCCTAGGCTAATAAACCCATATGGCACCCCATTAATTTGTTAATATGGGACTATGACAGTCTCCCCCACTCAATCTCGTGATGCTCTTGTCACAAGTACCCATTAGCTTGGATTCTTCTCGACCCGGGTATCCCTCAGTGAGGGGCCTATGTGATTAATAAAGGTTGTGACGCACAATAGGCTTGGCTTTGATACCACTTGTCACGGGCTTGAAATTTCTTCAAGCACTCATGCGGCACTTAGAAGCTTTGCTTGCCTACAGCCGCATCTAAGTCAGCCTATTCCCTAGCCTCTCAAGAGAGGGAGGAGATAAGCACATAAAAGAGAGAGAGAGCTTAGGAGAACGGAGAGTAGTATTCTATTAGAGAACTCTCACAGCTCTCTGCTTGCGTGGTTTGGCCACTGAGGCCTCTCCCCATTTTATAGTCATGACCGGCTACAACAAATGGTTAGGATATGTGCAAGTGTCACAATTTGAAGGGTTAGGATCTCTCTAGATTTTTCCATAAGAGCCTGGAAAATATCTTGCCTTCCTTTCAAATCAGTAGGTTTCTAGAAAATTCTGCAAGATTAATCTCATTGGGCTCCTTTCAATAGAGAATCGGTGCACCCAATGTTGCATCGAAGGCTCAAGCAGTGATACTAGATGGAAAACTGGCTCATATGCACCATTATCTCATTCTGTTTTTATCTTTCTTATTTGTTCTCCTAATTATGTTTATTATTAAAAAAAATTATATCACAGGTGGTACATCTTTGAAGAAACGATTCTGTGTATTTGGACCGGGATATTGTACATCTCCTGTTTGAGGTCAAATGCTATAAAAGCATGGTATTCTCTCTTATGCATTGAGTTTGTTTTCCAAATTGCAAAATATTAAATCATGCTATTGTTATAAAATTGTAAACTTTGCACTTAGTTTTTTTTTTTGCAATGAGGATATAACATATACTATAGCATAAATTGTAACAATTTGTTGCTGTTTGTTATCACTTGAGTTACTGAGATTCAATATCTGCATGCATAACAGGTGGAAGGAATTTATCATGATAGTCTTGTTTGCTGTATTGGTCTTTTGCTTCATCTTTCTGTTTCTGCTGCTGCTTTTCCATAGGTAAGTTTTGTCAATTTGGTGGTATGATGTTTACCTTTTGTTAGAAATTACTGGTATTAAGATTGTACTTATATTTCCCTTCAGTTTAGATTGCATTTGGGCCACTCTTTTCACCTTAAACCAGAAATTGATTCAAAGGACATCCAAGGGTTGTTATCCCCATTTGTTCTGTGAAGAATGCAGTGATTTTCCAAAGGCTTTTAACAGATAACCAACCTGAGTTGTTAAGACTGGATATTCGGTACTTAAAAATACAAGGAGACTGATCTCAGTTGTTTCTGATACTTTTTATGTTGCTATGCTGCGATAGTATTTTGTCAATTAAGAAGACATTTAAGCAATTCCAAATTAGCCAATACTGCTAAAATATTTCAACAATGTATGCATTATTATCTACTGTTAATTGATGCTTAAGATTATATGGTGGTGATGTTTAAGACTATATGTGTGGTGAACCCATGAGTTTTTTTTGGTCATCATGATTTTCTCCGCTGGCATAAAATACTAAGATTAATTGCTGGTTAGTTTCTGAAATTCTACTGTTGTTGTTCTTCTGTTAGTGAAAATATGTAAAATTACTGAACAAGATAATGACACAGTCAGCTAATTAATTTTCTTGGCTGCAGTGTGAAAGATTTACTGTCTCATACTCTAAGCACTTAGTAGGCGCTATTAGCCAGTCATGGAAATTTTTGATGCCCCTATTGGCCTGATTATTTGGGCAGACATCTGATAATGATGGATAGATATACTTCACATCAAGGTCGCTATCTCGGCACTAGATCCGTACCAATACCATCCTATTACTATGTTGGTACGTCCGGTACAGAGGCCGGTTCGACATATTGAGTATCGGTATGCCCTCATACTGTGTACGGATTCTGTACCGGTATGGTATGATACGGTCGGTATGTGCCGGTACGGCAAACCTTGCTTCACGTTGTTTTTGTCTTTGTATGGCCTGCATTGTCTTTTTAAATTCATTTTTTTTCTTTCAATTGTAATGTGCCTGCTGTATGGACCCATCTACATGATGTAAAGGTGAAAGTTTTTCGATGACCCCAGAGATAAAGTAACCTGTAAAAATAACACTCAATCTTCAATATAACGTTCAATCGATGAATTCTGATAAAATCGTATTTGAGTAATCAGAACTCCATAGTGAAATTTGCTTAATTTTTGCTTAATGCACTCCACTAATATTTTCATTTCAAAGACCTGTTAAATGTACTTGCAAAACTTATTAAAAAAGAGAGTTTTTTTATCAAGTTTTGTCCAATTCAAATCAGCTCGGACAAGTTTTCTGTTTTCCAGATGGCTCCAAATAGATCGGCACCTATGATGTCCGTCTCATCCAAGTAACCTGCTCCTTTGCAGAAGACAAATGTGTACAATACTTTTACTAATTTACTTACTATTGCTTTGTGGAATTGAACCACTTGAATCAGAAACAATGGGATTGCATTCTTAGAGAGCTCGGACCTGTTATAATAACAAATTGCTAAAAATATGCAGTTTGCAGCTCTATACTGTATAAGGATATTTAGAACAATGTAATGTATAATTGTCTACTTTCAAACTGAAAATGATGAACTCCCCAGCTGTTTATATGGTTGAATGTGGCTATTATGTGGTGGCACTCTGTTACCTGTGATATATCTGCAGGATTTTGGCTAATAATGTCATTTTTGAAGAACTTTTTTTTTTTGTTTTGGAATTTTTTTAGCTTCAATAAAATATGAGGGCTAGGTCTGAATTGTTAGCTTTGCTTCACATACCTTTGCACTTTGGCTTCACAGGAGTTGGTTATACTTGTCGTAACTGTTCTGCTGCCAATATAGTGAACTAAACTTTCATATTAATGGACTCTTTTGATTTTCTTCCGTAGCTATTTGGCTTTGACAAATCAAACTACTTTTGAACTTACAAGAAGGCGACGGATATCATATTTTAGGTATGAATAGTAGGAATTTCTTATGCTGGTACAAATATCATGATCTCTCTTTTCTGGCATTATGCAAATCATTTGATTCTTGTGATGTCCAGGGGAATTCCTAGAAGTGTTCGCCCATTTAGCAAGGGCATTTGCAGAAATTTATATATGTTTTGCTGTTCATGTGATACCATGTATACTTTGGAAGCCGTTCCGCCAAGAGAAGAATTGGAAGCCAGAGCAAGACCTTACACATGCCTTGACATCATGTCCTGTCGATGTTGCTGATACATCAATTTGCACAACATTTTCTTTGTGAGGGTCTGTAGTAGTTGATTTTTAATAATTTTTAATCCGAAGAATAATTTTTAATATGATACACAGCCCTAGTTAGCATGGTGAGATTATTTTTTCACTGAATCCTTTGACATCTACTGCTACTTCAGTCGCCTCATTTTTCTCAAAAGAGTGCCGGTCCCAGGAGCGTAAACTAATATGGCCCAGAACCAAGGCTGCTTTCATAGTGGACTTTTATCAATTTCTGAGCTTAAGATGCTTACTTTTCTTTCTTCTCCTCCCTCTTCTTCTCCTAATCATAGGACCGAGATTGGAAGGATGGGGAGCAGCTTCAATCAGAAGGTTCCCTTTTCAGTTCCTGATGATCATATATATGAATAAATATTCTGTCTCTAATTTTTGTGATATTCTACCGAGGCACCTTCCTTATAGAACATAGGATCAAATCCATCATGGTTTGATTTTGTGAGAATTTAGAGGCCTTCAATGTGACGGACTTTTTAGATTCTCCCTTTTCCGCTAAAGCTGCAGTTCTTTCTCAAAATGTCCTCACAGTTGTGGAAAATTTAATTGCTGCAGGTTTCCTGTGTTGGAAGGGAGAAACACAATGTGCCTTGGTTATCTTGCAGCAACGGAAGGAATTGTTTGAAGTTCTGAGCCCTTGAAACGGTTCAAACCCTTCTACGCCAAGCTAATCATCAACCCTTCTTCTTGAGGAAATCAAATAGCCAATCTCATTATCCAAGGTTAAATTTGCAAAGCTTGTAATATAGTTAATGCAGCATTCATGGAGGTAACGTTGGTCAGCTGCGGAATGCATATGTTGCAAACTTTGTACCCCTACTCAAAACCAAGAAGTGTATTAAACACACTAATATCTGGGGGAAGGAAACATGAGAAGGCAGATTGTTTCATTTTACTCATAGATAGGAATTCATGTACAAAAGCTGAGTGCTGTTGCTTTTTCGCAACTTCGTTTTGCCCCCCAGAAATCTTAATTCATGGTATATGAAGGTGAATTTTGGTTGTTTGGAGAGTATCAGGCATTCCAGTGATGCTGGGATTAGCTACTCATTATGGTTGGCTGACAGGTGCTGGTGGAAGCTGAGTAGCATGCGGCCCCTTCTTTCATTACGTTGTGATATCCCTCCATACTAAATTGCCAGAGAAAAGCAGTCTTCTAAGCCTCAAGCCCAACAGCCGTATGGCAAACTTCATTGTCTTCAATCTTAGATGGCATATGGATGTATTCATCTTTAACAACAACCAATATATATTGGATATTTAAAATATTGCATCTATCGTTGTGTTGGCATGTTCCTTCTGTGTGAGATCTAATATAAATCTAATATGAAACATTATAGTCATGACAAACAGCTTTGATCTTAGGGCATTAGTGTTTCCTAACTTTGCACTTAGTATTATGAGTATTATCATGTTGTTCCTTGTATGAAACTAGACTACTTGGATAGGTACGCAGAATTCAATCAACATCATACTTATAAATGATAGGTAGTGATCCGATAACCTGAACTGACTGTCAAAAAAAAAAAAAAAAATCAGGTTCCATTTACTGGGTGGCGTTTCTGATATATCTGTAATTCAGTATATAATCTGATAATGATTTGCATGCATAAGCACAGATATATTTGCATAAAAGTCGTAGATGCCAACATATGTGCTACGTTTAACCGTTTATTATAATTGTCTTCTACTACTATTGGAATTAGATAGAAAACTGTCGAATTTAAAAGAAGAATGGACATCATCTTCTTAGGTAATAACTGCATGGATTCATGAAAGGATAACATTGCAAATATCAACATTCTTGTTCGTAAAGTAATGTCAAGACAAGTTTTTGAGATTGTTTCTTGCCAAAATACAAAGATAATTATATAAGAATATTGGTTAGAATTGCTTTCACAATCTATTGTAGGATTACTGAAAGCTTTTCTCGACAAAAGAGAAGTTATGTGATGATTTATCACGGTGGGTTTGGGCCAGGGAAGCGCACGACCGGAAACGGAAGGAGTCGGTCAAAGTGCGGTCGGGAAGGCGGAGCGAGGGAAGCCCGGTCGGGTCGGCTCCCTCCATCTCACCCCCGGCTTCAAGCGGGGCAAAATTCTCCCCACTGCTCAGCAGCCGCCCACAGCCAATTTGGCCGGCCACGGAGAGGAAGGAGAGGAAAAAAAAACAAAAGAAGAGAAGGGGGGTTGAGATCTATCATTAAATCGAGAGTTTTGCTGGTATGTTTCTCCATTTTGTTTAATGGTTCTTCTCGCCCACGGTTGTTCGATCGTCAGCAGGAATAAGATCTCCTCCATCTGGAAGTCGAGGAGAGAGAGATCGCTTCGAGATCGGGAAGATGATAACGGGCTCGAATGTCGCGGATCATCTGCGGGAGTACCAGATTCGTTCCAAGTATGACTGGGCCACCGTCTCCTTCCTCTCCTACTCCTCCTCCTCCTCGTGCAACGCCTCTTCAAGGTACTTCTGCTTTCTAGGGTTGGATATTCTCTCTCACATTATGTGATTTCGGGAATGAACTGGATTCTGTCAGATCACAGGGAAATAATTTTGATTGTGCAAGTGCTGTTGATTTTTTTCGTCCATTTTAAAGTGCATCCTGTCGATTCATAGGCCTATAGCTTTCTTGCCGTTGTAAGTTGCTTGTTGGCAAAGGCCAGTTAAACGATTGATGTGGGTGCAAAATTCGTGGGGCTTTATTTTTTCTTGGAAAAAAGAAAAATCTAACAGAGCCATTGCATTTTGTAGAGTGTCAATAGATTGCTACATTATACTAGTGTTTGGGATTGCTGGGATTAAATTGTTACCTAAACGTTGAGATTGTGAGATATCATAAAATGTTATGTTTAAAAGGGTGGAATGCGATCTCCTTGTCACCCTCTTTGATTGTTATTACTCTCTTTTCCATGTTTTTTGCTTTCCCATCACTTCGAATGCAATTTCAGATCATTGAACTGCATTGGTTTCTGTCAAGATTGAGGATTTTCCTATGCTGATATGGGCAAAAGATCAAATAGTGCTTCACCCATTAATTCCTTGCTAGGTTCTATGAATCTTTGGGCTGAGTTATGTATGTTGATGGGTTTACTGGTGCTGTCATCATGGACTTAACTAGCACAAATTATGCTTTAAGGCATCTATGTAAAATTTGACCTTGCAGGAAGGAAAAGGTATATCTAGAGTTTTTTTTTAATAATAAGTCCTATTTATTTGCAATAGCCAACAGAGGGAAGGTTCAGGCTTGCAGCTTGACAAAGATGCTATATTGCTAGACATGCAAAGGGGGTTGGACAACAAGTGAATATGCTTCATAGGCACAGAGGAGATCATGATCCACATAATGTTTTTGCAATACAAGGTTAGTGGACCTACATGATTTCATGGATGGCCTCATGCTAGTTGCCCATTGTACACTTATGCTTTAACATGTATTATGATAGGAATCCATAATTTCTTCATGATGAACATAGAAATATTTCTTAGTTTCTAGTTGTCAGTTTTCTCTGACACAAAGTATAATTTCTTTTTGCTTCTAGTGCCTAGTTATTTTCTCGTCCTACATAAGGTTAAATATCATAATTGTGGTTGCCTCTAGTGGGTTGCCATTGACAACACGTAGTTTGTATGGATTATCTAGGAAGTGGCCTAGGCACCGAACATGCTCTTGGTGCTTGTCTTTCATCTAACATCATCAAAAAGCATGGTAGACTTAGGCATTTGTCAGTTTGAGCCAAGTCAAAGCCTAATATCATCCTAGGAGTAGTTGGCCTGAGTTTGGTTTGGCCCAACTTTGAGCTTGAAATCCCAATTTGAGCATGGTCCAATTGCAAAATATGCAAGCTTAGGTCTGCCTGGCCTGGCTATCTATGTTTGATTGGAGAAGGCTATCAAGGGAGGAGATGGAATAGGGTTCCAACATAGTATGAGTTTAGGCTGGGGAGAGGGTTGAGATTAGTGTGAGACAGGTAGAGGGTTCCTACACATGTTGGGTCTGATCCAAGGAAAGAGTCGGGATCAAAGTGAAATAGAATGAGAAAGAGGGAGAGAAAGTCTTGACATAGATTATGCCTTGGTCAGGAGAGAGTTGAGATCGACATGAGAGATAGAGAATAGTGTAAGCTAGTTCCATCATAAGTCGGGCTTCAATCAAGCGTTGGTGTGCAAGCATGCGAGAGAGAGAGAGAGAGAGAGCACTGTGGTCAAAGGGTTACTAGAAAGAATGAAAGAGGAGAAACTTTGGGGGTCATAATAGAAAAGGAGGACAATTAGAGGCGGGACCAACTCCTCTTTACCTTTTACTTAGGGTATAGACTTTAGATTCAGAAACAAAATATACTATAGTTTTGAATTTAAAGCTTATTTTGTAATGTGTTCCATCACAGTTAAATCATATTATATAGTTTTAGTATAAAAGCCATATCAACTGTATTAGGCCAGGCTAAAATTTATCAATCCAAGCCCGACCAACATCATGGTCGAGTCTGAAAGTCTAGGTTTGGCCTAGTCCATCTGGCCCAAATTCTCTGCATAGGCCTTCTTAAGATCGTGTCGGGCTAGATCTTCCTAGGTCTAATTTAGGGACAACTATGTTTGTTCCATGGTACAGAGGGCATGAGGCATTAAATCTTCTTTCAAATGGACTTGCATGACTCTCATGCTATGTGGGTCCAGTTGTGTAATGTGTCTTGGAGGAGGGTGATTTGTTACAACAGTATGACCCTTGCTCAAACCTACCTAAATAGGCAGGGGAACCACACTGAGCTTATCATCACTAGAAACCTCTTTAAGGTGATAAGGGGTAAATGAAGGTGGAGGTGGAAGATTAGAACAAACAATGGATCAAGGGGAGAGGACAAGGACAATATGAACGTGTGGCACAACATGGAGAAGCACTCTAGGTTGCCAGAGAATGCCACAAGGATAGATCAGTTTCCCTTCCCTACCATGACTACTCCTAAATCCTAAAGTGAAATGTAACTATCATTCACAACATTAGGGCCAAAGACGTAACCTAGGTCACTTTTATTAAAGGTTATTGGAGAATATGATCTAATGTTGTTTATTGTGGTGTATGGATTTGAACACATTTTTTTTAAAAATAATAATATATGCTTGGTTATTGTAAGCTCTAACTATAAGGCAAAGGGATTCTTCATTAGAACCCATGTCTTCCTAACACATCACTATCTCATACATAAGTATGAATAAATTTAGATGGGCAATAATTGTCTGATTTGATGTATAGACACTCTGAGAAGCTTTTCCTCTAATGCTTCCTAACATACATGCAATTGTGGATGGTTAATTAATATAGTTATCTGAACTTGAACTTTTGATGGTTGGCCATTTGGAAGCTCCAATCCATCTAGTGATGGAGAATTATGATGGATTCGATGACTTTGTGGTGGCAATGGCAGGACTTCATTTGAGTTATTTGATTGCTATTCTACTTTTTTTTTAAAAAAAATCTTGGCAAAACTTCCACTTACAATAAAGAGTTTTAACATGATTTTGCAAAATTTGTATTTACCATGTCAATAATGTCAATTATCTCTAAAAGCTTGTACCTTTGCTCCAACTTATAACTTGTTGTGTCACCTTCTCCTGCTGTGTACCGCCATCAATACTGCATTTTGTCAAGTTCAATTTGATGTCAGCTAGTACTTGAATATTTTACTGATTGATGCTCCCCCTTTTTTCTGAGCAAACTGATTAATCAAGCAAATGTGGCAATGCTATCGGAATGTTTTGCTGATTACTCTTCTTCTTTGCATATCCAAATATTAAGAAAAATATACTATCTGATAAACTTGTTTGACATAAGGTAATCAGAGAAATAAAATGCTATAAAGTTCTGTAGCAATTTATAAAATTATACTAGTATTTTAGACATATCAGAGTTCTGATTCCATGGTGTTCTTTTTTTTTTGAGTGCAGGGTGGATGTGATATTTGTGATATGGGAGCTGTTAACGTTTTCTTTTCTTGTTTTCTCTGGAGTTGCTTTGTATTTCAGGTATATGAGGCTTGCTTTTTCCTTAATATGTGTTACGACTCTTATTCTTGTTTGATTGAAAATTAGAAAGCAAGTAAGACAAAAAAGGAAAGGTAAGTGAAGAATGATGCTGCCATTATCGATGTAAAACTATAGGCAACCAACCTTTTGATATTGTCTATCTATCTGTGCAAAAGATTGTATTTTAGTGCTGCAGCCAAAAATTTTGACAGGCACGTAATTCCATTCAAGAGTTGGCTAAAATTCTTGGTGTATGTTTTTGAAAAGGATAACGACACATATCGCAAGAGAAGTATTATCATGCCCCTTATACAATAACATGAGATAGGGTGTAATTTTTAATGCTGGTTTTTGCTTGCAAGGCTGTATTCAAACTCTGTACTGGTGCAAAATTACATGCATTTGGCTATATCAAGTAAGAGGCAGTCTTTGCTTTTATTATTGTATCCTTGTTCATATGCGGTCTGAGGAGTTCTCAACTGATGATTAATTTAGTTCTTTGATGGAAGCCAACTATTGATCTTTTTATTCTTCCCAGCAGATATGCAAACAGTTAGGTCAAAGTATATTTTGTTCGTGGGTTAATTCAGTTGGGTAAATTGTACATGTACTAAAAGCAAACATTTGCAGAGATGTTCCTCTCCTGTTTCACCATGGTCGCTTCACCATGTTTCTTAAATTTGGATGATTGGTACACCTGTCTTCTTGCCTTTGATATCTTTGGATCCATTAGAATGGCTTGAACCATGATTTGCTGTATCTTGGATGATTTACTTAAGCAAAGTCTAATGATAGTTTACTGATGATCTGTCCATTACATTGCTCTACACACATGCTGCTCTCAGTTAATTTGCCCAGACTGGTGGGATGATGCTTGTAGAATCATTTAAAAAATTCGAATCATCTAAAAGTGTACCCTACGTTTGGATGACCGATGCCCCTAACTTTTGATGACTGGCGTGTTTTATCTTATTGCTTTTGCATGATTAGATCCGTTAGAATAGCAGGAACCATGATTCTGCTGTATCTTGGATGATCTTCTTAGGCAAAGTAGAATTCTAGTTTGTTGATAATCTTTATCACAGTGCTTTTGAGACAAATGCTGCTCTGTTGGCCGATTTATCCGTGCTGGTGAAATGATACTTGTAGAATCATTGGAAAACCTTAGCTCTAGTCGACTGAGTTCAGCACTAGAGCATGACCATCTTTGTTTACCTTGGAGCATTGCTTGTCTACCTTTCTGGTTTTCTTTTTTTGGTGTATATAGCTCTATCAACATTTTTTTTCTTTTCTAAATTTGTTGTAATCATGAAGAAATGTTTTAGCAGTGGATGAGCAATGGTTACAGTATCACGGGGAAACCTTCTAGACTGCTAAATTGATTTTTAACTATAATAGCATTTAGCCCCCAACTTGGGAGAGAATAATGGAGCAACTTAGGTTTCTCCTATTTTATCTTCTCTAGCTAAGTTCTTCGCTACAGGAGCCAAAGCAACCTGGTGAACCTCCTAAGTTGTCAATATCACATGAGCTTATGAAATCTAACATGCAGCGGGGAATTGATTCTAGTATTTCCTACAACCATGGGTGATTCAGATATTAACTTGAACAGTTAAAGATGATGTAGCCTTAGACCAAAAGCTCATATATCATAACTAGACTGAACTAATGTGCCAAACTGATGATTATGTAAGATTATGTACCAAATAGCCGCATTTACTTCTCTTTCTGCTTGCTTGAAGGTCTGTTTCCATGTTCAAGTTGTGCTACGCATTGGCACCACTAACAGGGACCCTTGTTGTTACTAACTTGTGGACCAATTCGCTTACTCCTCTTTCACATTCCATGATTTCCATGGTGGGGTCTCCATGGCGACCCGAAGGCCCTAAATCAGTGGGTGGACAGAGCATCACCACCAATGGAGTAGCTGCGGGAGGTATTGTATAATTGTTTAGTTTTCTGCTTTTATTTTTTCCATCCCTATATGTAAATAATATCCCCATGTGGGTTCTCAATCCATAACATTTTCACAATTGAGAGTATCGAAAAATCGAAAAACACCATGTGTTGGTGACTTTTATGAGATCTTTTCTTATAGCTAGTATAGTCATATTTTTTTTTTAATTCATTATTCTACAAATTTCTCAAAAACAGATTCATCAAAATAAAAATAATAATAATAAAATAACTATAAAAAAGAATTCAAAAATGAGTTTTTGGCTTCTGAATATCCAACTGATCTATTAATTTCTTTTGGTGGACTCCATTTTTCTGACAAATGAGCCAGAGCCTTTAACGAAATAATCCAATATCTCATTATATATATATATATAATGAGATAATAAGAATAAAAGAAAATAAAAATATATGGAAAGGAATAATATATAAAGAATATAATTAATATAGAAATATAATATAAAAAATGAAAATTGAAAAACTTTAGTAGTTGTATGGGATAAAATATCTAGAGATTTCTAGCATATTTTTTTTAAAGTTCTTCTTTTCCATTAATATAGGAACATTATTTCTATTGATTTGATACCAATTATGCAGGAGCAATGATTGGAACAAGTACAATCAACCATCATAAAATTGTGAGCCTGGAGGAACTGTGAGGATGGTACACCATGGGCACCGCTAGCTCCTGTGCTCACAGGCAAGCTATCTCTAGGTTTGCAACCCTCGGCGTTGGCCCGATGCTATGACTCAGATTTCCAGCATCTAATGCGCACCGCCTGCTCATTCCCACCACTACCCCGCATTGAAAGATGGATCTTTTTTTGGACAAAAAAAAAAAGAGCAACCTTCCTCAAAATTTTTCGAGATCATGAATTGTAAGTGAAGCCAGGCCTGGAACTCAGATCATCATTATCCAATATTTAGTGACTTTATCAACTGAATCAGTTGATATCCTCTTAGTCAGATGGTAGAGATGGATAATAAGACATCCATTCTTATCCCAAATAAGTAGACCAAGAATTTTGGTTTCCTTCTTCTCTTGTTTAATGTCGGGTAACAACTAACAAGGAAGGAGAGTGACAGAGGACCTTGCATTGCAGGTTGTAGGTAACAACTTCAATATTCGCTAAAGGGAATCTGTGGTATTGTAGTTCTCTGTTGGTGTTGAGGAAGGTTCTACACTGCACTGTAGAGAAGTAGGGGACCAAATATTACCAGGATGATTAATGCCAAGCTCATCAACACTTTTATCTATACGTTTATTCCTGTGGCACCATGTCAGCATGGAAAGAAGAATGTGCATGCAAAACTATGCCATGACAGGCCATTTGCAAGGTAAAGGTATCATGGCAAGAAACCTTCTGACCGTGTCAAGAATTTAGGGCCAAATTTATGGAAAATTTTAGGTTTCAGGAGTCGATGGTGGAAAATAGTCAGAGGTTAGTCTCAGCTTTCCAATGTTCACCACCAGCATAGTCATGAGTCTTGTGTGGAGGCTAGCATGACAGACGGGTGCCTGCGAGGTAGGGGTGGAGGTGGCAAAGAAAGAGGTAGGAGAAGGTCAAAAAAAAAAAAAAAAAAAGAACAAGGCCGTGATTCTAGATTTAATTACAATAAAAATAAATTGTAGTAACCTATATCATTGGTTATCTGGTCCTTCAGCTATCCAATTTTAAATGGAGGGCCAAAATTATTTACCTCTATGGAAACAAAATGCACCATAGCAAAAATCCCCTACCTTACCTTATTTTCTTTTGTATAGCTTGGGGATTCATGTTGTGCAATCTTTTGTTTTCCCTCTTGTCATTTCATATATTTGCCGCTTGATCATTCCAAACAGTGAAATCAGCAGGCATCATAGAAGACTAACAAAAACCATGAAGGACCCCATGAGAATCATTTAAAACCTTCTTAAAACTTATGATGAACAACCAATGAATTCAAGTATGTTCGAGACCAAAACTTATATAGAGCATAATATGCAACCCGAGATATAAATGGTACTACCATATACCATAGCTTTTAATCAAAAGTACTCGAACCGTATATTGAGTGCTTTAGAAATATAAATGTAGATACATGTAATGCAACTTTAGATGCTTTACTTTAAGCTCATTCAACACCTGCGCAGCTTGAGCGCTTCAAAGCGAGCAGAAAGTTCTCCGTAGTCGGGCAACTTTGGATGAACATGAGAAACAGGGTTGACCAAGCATGTATTTGATTTATCATTGGCAGGTGATTTTTCTTCAGAGTGGTTGCTATATGGGGGCAATGTAGGTGGTCGTCGATTAGGAGGGCGACTTTCTGTTGATGTTTCCATCTCTACTTCTTCATCAATATCTGATTCTAATCCATCAGAGTCATCAAACTTTATATCTGAATTCAGCGCCCGCACAGTGCAACTGCTCCTCCTAAGTATCTTTTTATCATCCATATGGTCAATATCCATGCCTGTATCATTCATATAGTTTGACAAGTTGAAGCTTTGTGAATTGAACATTTTCCCTGGGGCCTTGAGCTCATTGACAGAAGAACTATTTGTTATGGAGGATTGAGTGGAAGAATCTAAGGATTGTTTCTGCAGTCCATCTGCCCTGTTGAATTTGTTGAGACGGGAAGCTGTGGTGTCGAAAGTAACTGCTGTTTGATCAAATGGATGAGAGTTCTGTTCGGCGAGGAATGCTGCAGCTTGTGCAGCAGAAACTGCTTTCTTTGCTGATTCCGCAGCTGCTCGAGCAGCTGAAGCTGTATCCTTGAACTGCATAGTAGAATCTTCCCTGTAATTGTTAGATTTGATTCCAGAAACAACAGGAAACCTTTGTAAGCGGTGAAATTCTTGAGATCCGGTTGGTTTGCGAGATGATGAAGAAAAGAAGGAAACCTGAGAGCAGGCCTATTTGGTGGCACATCTTTTGGTGGAAGATTAGGCTTCACAGGGATGCTGGTGGCACTGACAAATGAGCGTGGCCCTTCCTGTAAAATTTGTCATAAGAGATTGCTGTTTTACTAGCAACTTAAATACAAAATCCTTTAATTCACTCAATGCACACGTGCAGTGGGAGAGAGTGAGTGAGAGAGAGAGATCTTTGCAGCATACTAGAAGTTCTTCTGGAGGCTTGAGAAGCTCTGTCTCAGATTCTGTTGCATCCCATTTGATCTCATATTCCTTTGCTATTTCCCTCATAACTTTTAGCTTTACTTCACCAGGAGGTTTTCTAACTGATAGTTTCTCGATCAGCTTCAGGAAGAGAACTTAATTAAGCATGATGTAAATCGTAAATGTAGATGCAAATAAAAAAAAAGGAAAAATTGTGAAAAAAAAAGTAAGTGAAAAATGTCAAAAATGTAGGATGTCACAGTCAAAAAATGAGGCATTACACATAGGATGTCGCAGTCAAAAAAGAACTAGCTAGGTCAGGGAAAAAGCAGTGGATGTTCATGGCTCTGATAGTATTTGAGAGATAAAAGCCTCCATCAATCAACGAAGCAATGCATTCGCACTGGATAGCGTTGCATCTATTAGTGATAACATCTCTCGTTCATTGTAATTTGTAAACCATGTTGCAAGTTGATGAATAATACTTAGGAACACTATTTTGTGAAGTCTCAAAAAATTCAAGCATTGCATGTTCCGGGCTTCAAGTTAGGCCTCTAATGGTATCCTGCTGTAAAAAGAAAAAAGAAGAAGCCTATGGGAGAATTAAACAATCTCATAGCACATTGGTTGTTGGAAGAACTGGTAAAATAATTACCATATGATTTACACCGGAGTTAGGACGTAGATCTGCTGCAGCAGATACAAAATCCTTTCCATACTTCTTTTCAAAGATATCGCGAATTCGGCTAAGTTCTGGGATTTCTGAGCACCTTGGAGCAGCATATATCATGCTAGAAATACTTTCTTTTAAATCTGCAGGACAATCCCTGATGAACAAAAGACTAAAATCAGAATTTGGTTTCCATAGATTTTGTAAAGCAATGGACAGAAAGTAAACAAACCTTTGTTTTGCAATGATTGGAAGGCGAACCACAATCAGCTCACAGAAAAGTCCAATGATCTCATTGGCAGCCATAACATTTTGTTCTCTAATCACATGTTCGACCTACAAAATTAATTAATTTCAAATGACTACATCAATCTGAATGAATAATAGTTTGTACCATTTTGTAGCTCTTTTAATCCATCTGCAATATAGCATCAGTGTTTGATGATCTGTTCTAACACAACTATACTGGCATTTAGATAAGCTAATTCCCAAAATCCAAGGAATTTGATGATGGACAGACAGGAAATCCCTCTAGAAGCTTTGGGTCATGGGTGAAGTATAATTATGTCTCCAAGATTTAATTATTCCTTTGATTAAGATAACTTGAACTAGGCTGCCTATTATAAATACACTGGTTCCAAAGATTCAGGTCATAAGAATTGGTGCCATATCCGTGGCTGGCCAGCACAACACAAGCCCAGTTCGTGCAATAGCCAGACCTTATCAGCTCAGAACCAGTACATTCAGGCTGGTAAACACAAGATTTCAAGCCTTGTTTGGTTCAAATCATGTTGAAGTTGGTGGTTTTAAATATAAAGTTGACCGGCAATTTGTAAACAAGGCCAACATATAAAGATTATTAGTTCTCCTTAATGTGAAATTGCAGCAGCCTCTGCAAGGCAAATGATGCTGGACAAAAACAGCTAAACATGGAAGCACAGAGACCATCTACTTCTAGGAGGACATAGAAGTCATGAGTGACCTGCGGATGACATGGAAGAAAGCAGCACTTTGGAAAGTAGCCATGGTTTTACAATCATCCACCTAATTCTCTGCAGTTGAAGCAGTGGCCTATTCATTTCTCCAGCAGTCTATTGAGTTTGTGAGGAGTCTTGTGTTTGCCAGGCTCAGAATGCAGCTAGTGATCTTTTTTTTTCTTCTTTTCCTTTCCTTTTCATCCACCTAATCAGATTACCCATCCCAAACATCAGAGATTCAATACTCGACTCAAACTCAGAACCTCTTCCAAACAGTCGAAGGGTATGACACCTGGATCATTGCCAAATTCACTAAAGCCAGTGATAATTTTTGTTTTGCGTAGTTCCAGTTTCAATGGTGCAATTGAACGGCCCCTAAGTTTGCATCCTTGAAGGATCATAACAGCCACAAGTCCAAGTAATTAAAAACTGGGGAAAGGACTGAAGCACGCTGAAACCTTTGCATGAAGAACACCTCACCTATGTAAGTATGATCAACCTAACCAGGTCCGTACAAATCATCCATCCTCCTTTCTCCCATCCATGGGCCATTTAAGTAACCATCAGATACCTCAATCCAGCAAGCTAGACTTTCCTTGATCCCGATAACCAAATAGTTATAGACTTAGTCCATAATCCATTTAACCGAAGACTAGATGCCGAACTTGATCAAACCAGGATATGTCTATTTGTGTAGAAATTTGGAAAACCAAAGTAGATATATCAAGAAAGCATCATAAAATAACAGAGCAAACTTGCCAACCATATACCCTAATCAAGAAACAGGTAAGGAAAGAAGATGAAGAGCAACAAGCAGAGGAAGGTAAAGGAAGGAAGGAAAGAAAATACCCGGATCCTGGCAGTGTCCTCCTGGCGAGACTCGAGAAGCATGGCCATGTCGCGCCTCATCTGCCTCACCTGCACCTCCCTCTTGTTCCTCAGCAGCTTTATCCTCGCCGTCGCCAGCTTCGCCTCCGTCTTTCTGCCATTATATATATATTCCCTTCTATCTTTAGAAAAGAGTTTTATCTCCATAGAAAACCAAAACCAAAACCAAAACCAAATAAGAAGTATAGAAAACCAAAACCGAAGTACAAGAGCTGGCGAGAAGAAGAAGAAGAAGATATGGTGGTCGTACAATTTGGAGGAGTTGAATCCACAGCGGAACATGGAGGCGCCCGCACCCATTAGCTTCTGGAGGGGAGATTTGCTCTGGGGAGGCATTGCAGAGGAGAAGAGGAAGGAGGAGGAGAAGAAGACGAGAAGGTGGGGGCGTAGAAAGTGGGGACGAGCGAGTTCCAACGGTAACTTTAGATTTTCGCATGCGTACCTAGGGCCCGCTGGGCGAGGAGCCCTGCCTTTTTTGAATAAGTCGGATCGGGTCACTCGCGGTGAGTAGAATCTAGAGACTTCAGGTGGTGTGGTGGGTGTCCAGGGGAAGTAGAAAAGGCAGTAGAGCAGGTGAGCCGTAGGGAGAGTGATCCGAATCATCTAATCCCAGTACCTGCTTATAGATCTCATCGCTACATCATTAGATATTATTATTAACACCATTAACATCTACTTCCATTCAGCGAATAAAAAAATTTGCATAAGCCAAATTTTTATTATATATATATATATTTTTATTAGAATTTTTTTTGCATAAATACTTCCTAAATATCGAATTTTGTATAAATATTCTTCCATAATTAATATCTGTATGCATACTTTGTACAATACTTATTTTGCTATTATATTTTTTATTCTTATTTTTGCATATATACTTAAACCATCCAATGCCTTTAAAAAATTAACGATTGTAAATTAAAATAGCTAAAATACTTCTAATAGATAGATGTGTAAAAAAAATATTTATAGGAGATCATGATGAGGAACAAAAAAAGTAATTTCAAAATTTTATTTTATTTTTAATTAAAATAAATATGGTTTTTATTAATGATATTAGAAGAAAGAAGTATTTTTGCAAAAACAGTGTTTTATGAGATTAAAAAATAAATATAAATATACTTAAACCATCCAATGCCTTTAAAAAATTAACGATTGTAAATTAAAATAGCTAAAATACTTCTAATAGATAGATGTGTAAAAAAAATATTTATAGGAGATCATGATGAGGAACAAAAAAAGTAATTTCAAAATTTTATTTTATTTTTAATTAAAATAAATATGGTTTTTATTAATGATATTAGAAGAAAGAAGTATTTTTGCAAAAACAGTGTTTTATGAGATTAAAAAATAAATATAAATTAAAAAAATATTTGTATAAATTTAAATTTTTGAGAAGAGTATTGCCAAAAATAAATATATATATATTATATTAATTAATAAATTTCGTTTATAACAATCGATATTCTATGCCCAAAAAAAACTCGATAATTGAGTCTTGATTCGAACTCGTTGGATCTAATTCCACCGTACCACAAGCTTCGATAAAAAAACCAAAAAAAAAAAAAAAAACTACGACAAGCTATGCTTAAGAAAATTCCGTTGTCTCGGAAACCATACCATACCTTCTCCGTTCCCCCGCAGACAACCAGGTAACAAACAGGACACAGATCGAGAGCGAGAGGAAGAGCGATGGGCGGCGGCGGGGGGCACGAAGGAAGCACGACGTACAGGGGCTACGCCATCCACCGCCCCAAACGCTGGCACGTCCTCACCGGCAAGGGCTTGTGCGCCATCATGTGGTAAGTGACTTCCATCCCCCAACCCTAATCCCTCTCCCTTCCGATCTCTCTCCATTTCGCCTTTATCTCATCCATCTATTAATGATTCGTATTGTTACAAGCAAAGTATATTTGATGTTTTTGGGGATTTTGTTGTTAATGCTATTCCAGTTGAAATGAATCTAATCGAAATCTGCGAAACAGCCATTCTAGAAACCGATCGAGAAGCGGAGTGGATGTTTTGATCTGCTGTCTTCTTTTTGCTTGTTCTTTTCTGAGGGATTAAGATGATTCGCTACCTTTTACTTGGCTAATTTGAAACCGCATTCCCTATTCGCAGCTTGATGGCCCCTTGATTGGTTTAATCGACTTGTTTAGAGAAGAATCTCTGCTAAGCGCCACCAGGCAAAGGCAAAACTTTCTCGCGGGATATGGATTCCATAGGATTCACGCCTATCATTTTTTTTTTTTTGACTGTGCTGTTAAAGCTTATGTTGATTTTGAGGTAGATGACATGGGCATCTACAATGAGTGTCCGAGAGGGCTTCGGTAAGGAGGAGTGTCTTAAATATATTTGTTGAATGATGTAGGAAGAGGTGCGAAAGAACTACAGTAGAGTGGACGAAAATTATGAAAAAAGATGTTCAGAAACATCAAATAGCATTAGTGGTATCCCTAAACACAGGAATGCTTGGTAAACTAGGCTTCATAAAGCCCAACTCAGATAGCTGGGATAAGGCTTGATGGTTATGGTTATGATCACACCATAGCTTCCATCTAATCGAAGCCTTTAGATTATCTAGGCCACATGTTTTGGTGCACTGTTTTCTAGCATGACATGCATGTTTCCTTGAAATTCTTGTATTGGCCATGTTATGATTTGACATTTAGACATAAATTCATAAGACCGTATTTATATCGATGTTGGTTAACATTAAGAACCCATGATCATAAGATTAATACAGCGAAGATGAGTATTTTAATGTGAATGCTAGAATTTCATATGTTTTGAGAAGACTACAGACTACCATTGGCAAGGAGGGGGTCTCCGGCATAAGGTCGAAGGGTCAAAAAAGGAGGTTATGGAGACCAACTAAGATGTGGATGGTAGCATTAAGAAATTATTTGGAGGGGATTCTAACTTAAAGACTTGTCAGAGAAATAAAATTTCAATTGAGCAATTCCAAACGTGTCCTAAATGCAAGATGTCTCGATATCATTGATAAACAACCCATGCATGGTAACAACTTTTTAACTCCCTTTCAACTAGACAAATCCATCACCTTGTCTCCAGCTTATTTCACATTATAGACCAACTATTTTACTCTTCAATATTTGGGTGTATGGTAGAAGCCCTCTTTGTTATTTGACCCACTCTTTTGGCTGTTAAACGAGAATACAGATTGATGGTTTGACACATTTGGTCCTGAGTAATATATGCAACACAATCATCATCACTTTTTTTAGTATTATTCTGCATTATATTTTATTCTGGTGATTTAGTTCATCATTTAATTATGAGAGCTTTTATTTTATTCATGTTGTGGTTCAAATACTCTAGTTTGGTAATCTGCTATGCATATCTATTTTGAGCTAACTTCTGTAACAGAGTAAGAAATATCCTTCATATGTAGACTGGTATATGTGTACTCAAGCTTGACAAAGTTCTTTTTTTTTTAAAAAAAAAGTATAGCTCTTTATGCCATTGCCATCACTATGATTGTGTTTTAATATGGAAGAAGTTCAAAAATTTCATGGCAGTATTCTACTACTAATGGAGGTGAATACTTGGGGCCGTGATATGGAGGCGCAATAGTCACAACATGATAGTTTTTATTACTCATATAGATGATTTGTGGATGCCAGTTGTACTAGGGAAACTAGCATATTATACATGACGGACTTTTATGTATCAATGATGATAACTCCAATGCTGCTTGTTTTGTTTTTGCAGGTTTTGGGTTTTATACAGGGCTAAGCAAGATGGTCCTGTAGTTTTGGTAATTTTTTTCTCAGTAATTCCATTCTTGTCTTTTAATTATCTCAAATATTAATGGTTATGTCCCGTGCAATCTTTGTAGGGTTGGCGTCATCCTTGGGAGGGGCACGAAGACCACTCTCATGGGCATGACCATGGGCATGAGGTATTTCATTGCAACTAATGCTATGAGAGCTTGTGATGCTTCTGAAGTGCTGTAACTATTTCCATGGACAAGTTCGTGGTTTTTGAGCCATTACTAATAAAAATGAGAAATAGCAATTTTTCATTTAAAATATTTGATAGCAGAAATATATGAAGCATTGCTGCATAATCACTGGACTCATGAGTGAATGGTGAACTTATTACTTCCAGATTAATAAAAGAGAAGAACGCAAAATGTATGAATTCTTTTTTGCTGAAAAAAACATGGAGTGTGTAAAGTTTTATCTGACATAAATTGGGAAGAGTTTGGAAGTATGTATATCTTATTGGAGGGATATACCATATGCACTGTTATTGGCCGGGATTTGTAACTGAGTTGTCATGAAGTATTTTGTATACTGCTGAGCATGTAAAATAACACTAGTACTAGCTCTATATTTTAAGGGATTTTTCCATGTCTACTTAACTAACATGCATGAACTTTTTCAAAGTAATGACCTTAGCTAATTAGAGGGAAGTTGCTTGCTTAATAAAATCCCGCAATACAGTTGTCAAAGTCCTAAAATAACAGCAGTACTAGCTCTGTATTTTCCAGGGTTTTTTCCATTTTTACCTAGTTAAAATGCATGCTAGGCACTTTTTTAAAGTAGTGACCTCATCTACTCAGAGGGTAGTTGCTTGGTAGTAAGATCCTGTAATGCGGTGTTCAAAGTCCAAAGTGAATATTCAACATGGAATATCAAAAACTTTGATGTGGCAACACTTTAGTACTTCGAGTAGAACTCTGTGGATGTACTTATTCATATGCAACCTGTAGGGTTAGTTGCTATAACCTAAACAAAATAAATAAGACTTATGAAGTAAAGCAATACCTAGTTTCATCAAAAAAAAGTTATATCTAGTCATTTGAGAAAGGTAGAAATGCCAAGAGACACCAAAAGGATGATCATTTCATGGTGAGGCCATATGAAGCTAGGAATATCATATTATGCATAAAAGCTTGGAAGTCTCCTATTGTATAACAGGGTCAAGAAACCTGAAGTTTGAATTATCCAAGTCACACTATCTGGAGATTCTGCTAGTAGATTGGAGGCAATTAATGCATCTTGGTATCATGGGACAGCTTGTGTCAGTTGATTTTCTTTTTTTTTTCAAAGAAAAATTACTTTAGTTGATTTTCAGTCTTCATCTATTTAAAGAGCAGCTAGCTATCCAGTTCTTCCAGATCTTAGATGCTTCATGATTTTGGGAATCTGACATTGAATGTTACCTTCCAAACATCAAACTTTCCAATTCTTTAATTTTTTAATTAGAAGAATGTTCCCTATACTTTTATACAAGTGAAAGGTTACAATAACCAGTTCCACAGATCAAGTAAGTGCTCTAAATGTCTCTGCAAGGAAGCCTATACTTGCAAAACATGAAGACTATAGTTTACTTAGGTGAGTATTCTGATTTTGGCATGCATATGGCATACCCAGGTGCTTAAACCCTGGCAAGTTAAAAACAGTGACTTGTAGGATTCTTCATAAAGACCTAAATTTCTTGATTAGATTCAAAAACAAGTAGATGACCCGTCTGAAGACATTCCTTCTGGTCAGTAACATAAAAGGAGAACCATCACATGGTGAAAATTGAACAATTAAAGGAAAAGGTGGGATTGGCAGTGGAAAATCTTTTGGTGACTCGTTTGCATTTGATTGATTTGGCATCAGAGAAGAAATCAGAAAACATGTTCGAAGGGAAAGATTACTTTCTGAAGTCATGCAGTTCTCAAGATCAGTTAATATGTCAATGTTATATAACAGTCTTTATGGATAATTTAGATGATCAGCTGTACAGCTAGACAATGTTCCTATGTTTTTTTTTAAAGTTTTGTTACCTGTCAACCATGTTCCTGATATTCATGTAATGTGCATCGTGATTAGGAATGGACCATGTGTATGCATACATGTATAGCACCTAATAGTAATTAAACGGTCTGCATGCTCCGAACACTTGTATGGAGTGCCAGATAGGATTTAGTAATACAATTAAATATCCTGGCATGTATGGAGCATTGTTGGTAGCTAACAAGGTCAGCAGATCCTGGTGAAAGCTCTTTATCATTAATTATGCTTAGGAAGTCTAAAGAAAAAAGAATAAAATAGAAAAATTATGTTTCACATCATCTTGTTCTGGTAATATGATGCGTATAGGCAGTTTTATTGTTGATATGCCCAATTCTCAGTATCCCATCTAGTTTGTTTCTGATCTTTTTATCCCCTACTTTCTTGGGATACCATTCTCTAATACCTACCTTTTTTTCTTCAGGCATCTCATTAGAAATCCCAAGGGTGTCTGCTGAGAAAGGTTCCGAGCTGTTGCCTGTGTGACTGCAATGCTAGTCAATAAGGTTGATTTGGGACATGAAACTGTTCATTTCATTTTGTTATTACATAAAATTGTGGATTGGAAAACTGAGCCTGTTTATATTTGCTCGATTTAGCTTGTCCAGACTCCTCTTCATATGAAATGGATTATCATGTTCTGCGAAAACCCTATATTTAATAACATTTCTATTTCTGAAAATGTGCGGGCAACTTGGTGTTAACTTTGGTAATCTTCTAGTTCTAAATACCTGATGGTTAACCTGTTAATTGTCATTCAGCCATTGGCACACAAGGGTGAGGTTCTGATCCAGTTTAACTCGTTCCAAATTCAGTTTGTTGCATCATATGATCACTCTTAGGCTAAAACTTTTGGTAGCCTGAGCCAGCCTCTCTTTAACCTGTTTTATTGTATCTTCATCGTTGCCTGGTTTTGTTGTGTAACAACTAGATTAAATCTCAACCAGCTCTGTGTAACTGCTATCAAATTTCGGATTGGATTTTATGATAAGAAGAAATATTGAAAGTAGATTTTCCAGGATTTAATACATCTTGGTTTTGGTTGTCCATGATGGCCGATGTCAAGTGATTCAAGTGCCAGCAGGACAAATCTTTGGGCCTCTTTTTAGTACAGAATAAGCTCTCGGGACCATTTACTGCTGTCTAACTTAATAGTCAACCATCTCGTGTATCATGCTAAGTTCCATGATTAACACCAATCCTCCCACAACATGTGGCAGGATTAGGATGGGCTTTTGATGAGCATCTAGATTTATTGAGATTCCAGTAAAGAACATATGATTACAGGGTGAAATCGTATCACCTCGAATATAATCCATACTCCTCTTCTACTTAATTTGGGACTGATGCGAAAGTTCATCCACTCAAATAGAATCCAACTTACACCTCAAGTCTAACAAATTTTAATAGAGAAATTCTCAAATATAACCCTTAGTCTCTTCTGGCGGTAATCCATAAAATAAGCTGCAAACCTAATCTCCCTTCAGGGGGCAATCCAATTTCTAGTTCCACAAATGGTAACTCATAAAAACAAAAGAATGCCGCCGCCATCATAACTCGGGAAAACCAGATTTCAAGACCCACGGCTGTGTCCAGTTTGCATTTGCGGAACTGGGCTCAACCACTTCCCAAACTAAAGCTCCACACAATAATTCTCTACATCCTAAAAACAAAAGAATGATGCTGCTTTCTCACTCGTCAAGGAAAACCAGATTTTGAGACCCATGGGTACTGCCCAGTTTGCATTCCCAAGATTAGGCTCAACCACCCTGCCCATATGTTACGTACCCCAAAAAAATAGAAACCCGCCCTGCCAAACCCAGAGTTATGAATACACTATCTCTTCAGACGCCATTCCTTTCTAGCTCAGCCCAATATATAAAATTTTTAGTAACGAGGTTAAAGAGCATGGAGACGGAGTTAGAACTCAGAATATCTGCGCTAATATCAAGTTAAAATCATAACTTGTCTCAAAAATTTAAGTTAATAAAATGATGAAAATTTATTTATCAATTTTATAGTGAGCCACCCGAGAACCATAAGGCACTTGAAGTCTTGATGGGCCGCAACGGCATTTCCAAAGCCCGGAAGCCCACACGTGGATTTCAAAAACAACTGACGTACGATTTCTTCGGAAATGCAACCCACACTAGGAGACATTTGGAATCTCGTTAGCCCACAAGTGGATTCCGGAACAATCGACACATGGTTTCTTCAGAAACACAACCTACACAAGGGGTTCGGCGGAGACATTTGGAATCTCCCGATGAGTAGAGTAGAGAAACGAGTCCAGTTCACACGATTCGAGAAGCTCTAGATATGTTTATATTGGCTCCGCAACAGAACCCACCTGTCATGTCCGGTTGGCAACCGAACAACTCCATATTTTTAATTCATCCCAGAGATTCAATTGGCTCTTGCTTAGTTATCACTTAGCACATAGAGAGCAGAAAACCTCTGCACATAAAAAGAAAAGGTGGCATGCATGCATGTGTTACGTGGCCACATCTAAGGGAGACAGCTGTTATGTTCCTTCGCACGTTATTCACCGTCACGAGAATCCAGCTCTCTTTTGCTGCGGGATCTTTCAGTTACCAACAGCTTGCGATACCAAACAAGGTGTTGAGAGTTGAGACCATTTATTGCCATTGTCTCGCTGTTTCTCCTCTAAAGTCAACCCCCTCCCAACGGTTTCGGCACCCTCGTTCGTGTACTCAATGCATCAGCCAAGGATGAGACAGCCGTGAAGCATGCGGGGGGCCAAGTCAATACAAAAAGGCCCTCTTGTGCTCATCCAAGCCAACCATCCCATCTTGATCCTGACGCTTCATCTCTTTTTTTAGTCCCGATGGCCATCCTTCAAGACCATGGGTTGTTAAAACTAATTAGGCTCAATAATTAGGCTTGTTAAAACTCATTATTAATAAATGAGCCAATTGAAGAGAGTGTTCGTTTGTTTAGTTGTTTAAGTCATTGAGAATCAAGTGCCAGCAATTTGGATTCAAGTTGCACCAACGTCACGATTCATTATCCCAATGAATTTCGCTCATCTATATCCATTTTTTATTTTAAAAACGAGTCCATCTAAAGATTGCATTAATTTAAGATCTATTTGCCACCATTACTGTTTAAATTTCATATTGAGATTGACGTGAAAGGAAGCATTCGCACCAGCTTCGAATATTTATTGCTTTTATTTTTATTTATTTCTGAGGCAAATGAATTTTTTCTTCCAAAAGTTTTTTTTTCTATATAACATTTTTAAAAGCAAAAAGGGTTTCGTTGCCCAATCTAGTACATTTCCTCCATAAATTTCTGAAAGTACTCTCATATGACAAGGCCAGGCGACTAGGCGAGGTCACACGTTGCTGGGGAAGCGACCCACCAAACAAGCCCGGATGAGACCGGGTTTTGGACCGCGACCCGTTCCGGCGCTGCAGAGACCTATTCAGGCCCCACGTGTCGAGCCCACGTGGTGTCCCCCTTGCGGCCAGAATGGAACCCAGGAGCACCGACCCCAGGCCCATCTCCCCCCACAGGCCTCGCCCCCGGGCCCCAGCAGCCTTTATTCGCGGATCGAGCCTCCGTCCCCCACGTCACACCGTTCGTGCGCGCTCCGGCCCCAATTTTTTAAACCCAATTTTTTTTAAACCCATCTCCCACGCTCCCCCTTCCTTTTATAAGCCCTCTCCTCCTCCCCTCTTTTCCCATCCCTCGACAACCAGAAATAGCAGCAAATCGAAGAAGAAAAGAGAGTAAGAGAGCAGATATAGCTTACCTAATTGTAGAAAGAAAAAGAAATGGTCGCCGGTTTCCGCCGCTCTTTGTCCCTCCCGGGGCCAAATCCTAGCAGCCCCGGCCGCAAAGGCCGGGCGCTGCCGGAGAAGGCCTACCACGTCCGGTCCACCAGTCTCCCGTGCCGCTCCCACCCTGCCGTCGCCTCGCTTGAGGACGAGATCCGCGCACTCCGGTCCTGGCAGTCCCGCCCGGAGACGGAGTCCGGCTCCCCGGACTGGATCTGCGCCGGCCTCGCCCGGATCGAGCTCCTCCACGCCTCCCTCGACGACCTCCTCCAGCTCCCCCAGGCCCAGGACACCCTTCGCCGCCGCTCCTCCGCCCCCTGGACCGACCGCCTCCTCGACGACTTCCTCCGCTTCGCCGACGCCTACGGCTCCTTCCGATCCGTCCTCATCTCCCTCGAAGAAACCCAGTCCGAGCTCCAGACCGCCATCCGGCGGCGCGACGAGGCCCGGGTCGCGTCCTCCGTCCGGTCCCAGAAAAGAATACAGAAAGATCTCGCCAAGCTCGCCGTTTCCATTCGAGAAGCATCCAGATCGCCTGCCTCCGCGCTGGCGGCGGATGCGGCGGAGGCGGAGATGGCGGGGATCATGAGGGAGGCGACGGCGGCCACGGCGATGGCTTCGGCGGCGGTTTTCTTGGTGATCGGGGCTGTTTCCTCCGCCGCGTCGGCGGCGGCGGCATCTACGTCGAGGGCATCTTCTTGGGTGGTGGGGCCGCTGAGGAAGCTATCGATGCGGCGGTCGTCTCCGTGGAAGAAGAGGGATTGGGAGGAGTGGGAGAGTGAGGCGTTGGAGAGGTTGGAGGCGTTGGAGGAGTGCGTCGAATCGTTGGAGAGCAAGACCGAGAGGGTGTTTAGGAGTCTCGTTAACACCAGAGTCTCGCTTCTTAACATCCTTACTCCCTCCTTGTAGAACGGGAAAAAAAAAAACGAAAAGGAAATCAATGCTGTATAATGTTACGAAAAAAGGAATAACGGGAAGCGGGAGATGGTGGGTTTTGTACAGAAGTTTTCTTTCTTTTTTTCTTTTTAAGCTCAAGCATACTTGTATGAAGTGTTTGTCATAGAACTATTTTCCTCTGCTTGGGACCATGCATGTTTTAATTTGTTTGAGGGGATGAAAGTTTGTGTTTATTTTGTATGATTATCAGGTTTTTCCCTCTCTTTTTTTTGGGATATCTGCATTGCTAAAGTTGAAGAAAGACATGAATGGATCAGTAAGGTTGATTTGATCATGCACGTTACGAGTTTGATCATTTTGAGTTTGGTTTTTGGAAAAGCTAGTGGGAACTTGAGATTGGAGGGGCAGGAGATACCCCCCTCAGGTTGCGGTAAGAAGTGGAGAGTGAAGATAATTTGGCAGCTAATGAGCGATGCATTCACCATTTGACTTGTGCATTCATGGTAAGAAGTAGGTGTAATAGGTCTGTTCTTGCAAATCAATTTATTAGCATGGCATTTAGGTCGCTTTTCGTTTGAGAATAATAAAAAGTATCTTTCTAAAAAATAATATAGAGATAAATATTCTTTTTTGAGTAGGCATTCCTATCATTTTGATTAAAACTTTTCAATTCATGACAGCTTTATTGACTAAAAGTATGCTTGATTGTCTCTAAAGATGTGGAAATGAGAAAAGAAAAAATATCTGTCTATGATGGGCAGAGTCACTTTGGTGCGGTGTGTCCAACACTATGGTGCCTCTTGCATCTTTGAGGATTATAGAACATCTGCTCAGGAGCTTCATCTAGGGCCAATGAGGGAGAGGGAGTGGTGTTCACCTACTGGCTTGGGATGTCATCTGTTAGCCAACCAGCAGTAGTGGTTTGGGTGTTCACTCCTTGATCGAGCAACGAAAAGTTCTTGCTACTAGACATGCGCCAGGTTTTTCCTAAAACCAGAGAGCCTCTGAGATTCTCTAATGAGGGCTAAGTATGGGTTTTCAACCGGTGCACATGTCTTCCACACTGGGCATCATAGCTCCTTCATCTGGAGAGAGATGGGACCCGTCGATTTTCATTACGATCAAATGGGAGATTGGGGAGACTATTGACGTCATGGAGGATAGATGGCGGTATGAGCAACCATTGAGTGGGTGGCCCACCTTGATCGACCCAGAGTATTTAGATGAGTGCAGAGTTTGTGATCTATTCGTTCTGAGGGAGAGATGGAATAAAGGTTTTTCAGCGACCAGAGTTGCTTTTATTTCATGGGAGCCTCTACCCTCTAGTTTTTGTAAGGTGAACTTCGACGGCAGTGTTGCTGAGGGATGAGGCAGCGAGGACATGGGCTTTGTTGTCAAAGACCACAACACCAGACTTGTGGTGGCCGGGGGACACTTTTATCATTGAAGCTAAGCTTAGATTTGCATGGGAGGGCATATTCTATGCGAGACTTGTTTTGGGTGCGGTCTGCATTCACCTTGAAGGGAACTCAGCTACGGTGATCGAGTAGGTTCAAGATTGACATAGTGATGTGGGTGGGCAGTCATTGCTCTACGACATACTAAGACTAGTGAGAGGGTGTGGCTCCTTTCGGGCCACCCATCTCTACAAGAAGGCGAACAGTGCGGCCGATTGGGTGGCCTTCTTTGCGGCTCATGACGCTGGAGGGTTTCTTTGGGAGAACCAAGTGTTTGTTCCTTCTTCTCTTTGTCAGCTTCTCTTTTTTGATTTTGTTGGTTGCACGCATGCACGTTTTATATGAGGCGTCGTTATACTAAAAAGAAAAAAAAATAGTGCAATTTGGAAACTTATTCATATGTTATTTTAATTTTCTCACCATTCAAATAGCTGAAAAGTTTTTTCTTTTTTTGAAAATTTTATTTAGCTTTTTTTCCCGTCCATGCTTGGATTAATTATTTCAGTTTGAGCAGGAGTTAATATTCAATTTCATATTTCTATTATTCATTAAAAATAAATGTTTGGCAGGACTAACCAAAAAAAGAGCCTTGATATGGTAGGAGAGATGCCTCAGCATCTGAATCAAAATATATTGGAACATATATAGGCTTTGTGTAAATATAGAATGAGTTTTGGTCCTAATCTTTGGAAGAGAGTTGGATGAGGTCCCCTCACCAAAACCTAAACAAAGCATTTCCCCTTGCAACTGCATGCATCAGTTTGGTGTTTAAAATGCAAAGCCACGTCTCATCCTCATTTGTTTAGTGATCAGAACATGTGATCTTATTAATAAGCTCTGGCTGAGCTGCACAGAAATGGACTTCATCTTGGCTAGCTCCTATACGATGGGATCGATTTTTTTATATATACAAAATATAATAAAGAAAGGTTTTCAGCCGACCAATTTAAGGCACCTAATTCATGATTCCATGCATTAACTAACGTTTACCTCCCTTCCATGTGTTCAAAACATTATTTGTCCTGTGCGTTGCCAATTTCAGGATGAAGAGAAAAAAAAAAGAAGTTCTCCCACATCCACCTTTGCATACCTAGGTGTCATGAATCGATGACACACATGCCCTCCTGCGACAAAAAGAAGGGGGAGAAATCATTTCAGATAAGTATGACACTGTTATCTTTTGCCACTAGAGCCATTAGTATCATGTCAACTTTCTTCCTGTCCATTTATTTAACTCAATCCATGGCATGTTTCCAGCAAACATCTCAAATTCTGGTGCTAATACAGCGGGTTCTCTTTCCTACCTTCCATGAACCAATGACCAAGTTTGCTCTAGATCACCACTGTTCCTTCTTATTAATATTTCAGCTATCTTTTATACTAGGTGCCTGCAAGTTGGTTTTAATTTTCATTTAGGAAAGCACACAGTTCTTTCATACTTTGCATTAGCCATCTTAGTGCAAAAGCTGTAATTTTGGCTTTATTAAGTGATCTAAACGTGCAGCTAATCGAACTAAGACTGAGTGTTCGGTGGCGATCTCACATGGCCAACTGCAAGCGAACTTTATATATTGAGGTCTCTGATTCTTATTGGCTGAAGCCACCATGTCTCTGCCCAATTTGTGGATAAACAAGAGGCCAAGTGCAGCAGTAATTGGTGGCCACATCGCAACGAGCTTGTAAGACTTCGAACGACTGCTGAAAGACGAAAGAGGTAGGGAATCATGATTATAATCAGCCAATTGTATCAGATTATAGCCTCGATATGCAAGTATTGTAGTAAGTTTTGTAGTTCTCTGTTTTTCACCAAGTGCTAAGGATTTTTATTGGAGAATCTAAAAGCTTTATGAGATGATCAGACAACAGTAAATTCCAATGCATGGTCCAAGGAGAAATCATTAGCTAAAGAAATTATTAGGCATACCGGCATTAGCTGCTTCCTCCTGTTTGCAATGTGCTGTTCAATTGCATATTTCTGCAAGTGTAGCCAAACTTCTGACAACATTACAAGGCAACTTTAAGGAATGTACCAAAGGCACAAGAAGACACACCTCTGGCCCAAATTCAAAGTTACAGGCTTGGTCCAAGTGCAGCCAGGAGTTCATGTGAGGGTCCAGGTCCAAACCCACTTCTGTTTAATTGAAATGCTTTAACAAAATAAGAGTACGTTACAGTCAAAAATTTGGTTTATTACCATACTTTTAACGTGATAACTTTCATCAGCAAATTACAGGATAAAAAAAAAAATCATGAATAACTTTTTAATGTGGTATAACTTATGTTTGGCTAAATCATCTCATAGTCACAAGGCCCTTTCTATCAGATTGTCTTCCATTCTCTAGTTACTCACTTTATGCTTCTTCTCTCTCATATGATCTTGTAAAACATCACTGTAATTTTTTTTAATACTTTTAAAATAAATTAAGAATCTACTCAAATTAAGAAATACCAGCCACATAAATTATAATAGAAGAATCCTATTAGATCAGGGATTCGGATCCAGTCCAAACTCAAATTTTATTCGATCCATCGACTCGACCATATTTTGTAGTAACATTCATTTTACAAAAGTGATGGAACATAGCACCATGTCTCAGTATAGATATTCTGAATATAAGACATTATATAGATGTCAAATTGCAGTCACATAAGAAAACTATAGAATAAAGTTTCTGTTAATGCATATGAAACTGCTTCCGGAGTATGTTTCTTGGAAGGACTGGATATAAACAACCACTGCGGCATTGCAAAACGCAGCCCATCTGTTTGGTGGCAGAGTTATGGCATTATGGAACTAAGCTTGGGGAATAATTGGTTGCCTATGGGTTTTTAAATCTAGATAATCATAAAACATCACTCTCTATAAAACAGAAGTAGAAAATAGAGGGATATCTGTTTCTCATAAAATTCATCTCTCAGATTTATGGTTGTCAATTTCTTCCGAGGTCCGACTAAAGCCCAATGCAAAACTGGTTGGCTATTTCATGTTGAGGAATCAACAACCAACCCAAAAAGATCATGTGAACTAGGCTGAGCTGCCATTGAGTACAAGCCAGCCTCAGTTTGGATTTTCATCCTATTCGACCCAACCTGACCCGACCAATTGCTCGAACAAGTTCAAGCCGCCTGTAATCAGCATTCGATCGGCGATCCTTCGAGGTGTCGGTGGTGCGCTACCCTAGCATGGATTCAGCTCGAACCGGCTTGCCAAAACCATTACTTTGAGCAGGCCCCATTGGAGCCTAACTTCAGGCACGTCCCTGCAGGCTAATAGTGGGCTCTGATAAGGGCAAGAGCAGAATCCTCGCAATAGCTTGGAGATTCTCTCGCAATTGGCCATCTTCTTTTCATCCTGGGTACCTTCTTCGGGCTCCATAAAAGATTTGCCTCTGGTTGGCCAAAATGGTCCTGAAATTTTGGACTCGGATCCTCCCACTGCGAGATCACACCTTGGTTTCCTCCAGTTTGTGGTCATTTTGACGTGGAGAAGTAAGGCTGCACAGAGATGGTAAGCACACAGGGGCCACTTATTAATGTCGTTATCCGGGCAACGTGACTTTCTACTGCTGTGGAAAACCCGTGAGCTCATGTACAATTGTACTATGCTCCGTTTTTTTAGTTGCTGAAAGAATCTTAGAGTACATGGAGCAGCAGTCATCAAAACAATCACATGACACTCTAAGTCATGATGATGGCATGGTCTACTGTACAAAGATTTTAATGGACAGGTGTGGCTGTGTCAGTGCTCCCCCATTGGCAATATTGAAGTCCAGATATTTGGCTTCAATTTGGTTTATCATCTATATAGCTAGAGCCCATGGAGGTTTGTGTATTTCAGATGTTCTTCAAAGGAAGTAGCCACCTTAGTCTTTGCATGTAATGGCTCTTTATAATGTCGAATTATGTGAAATGGTAAAGATGGAAATGGCTGCTTCTTTTTTTTTTTTCTTTTTCTTATGAGAAGGGAGGTAGACCTGCCTATATTGTAATTATTCATGTCTAGATTTTTGTGGATAGATCATCCAAGATGGGCTAGACATAATAGCATTATCATGTATTTTTGATCATTCATGCTGTTGAAAATTCCCTTTTGTCCCATTATAAAACTATGTGTTTTATTTGTTTTTTAATTTCTCCCTAATCTTTGTATGCTCGACAACTTAATCTATTTCTAATGAGTGCCAAGTAGTTTATTAGACCAGCCTATGGACTCTTATGAATTATTATTAATTACCACCGTTTATCAAACTAAAATTATTGAATAACCGACTCCAAAGTTTTAAATTGATGGGAAAAAGATCAACATATATGCGTACACGCACACATATTTGACATAAGGCCAAAACTTAAGGGTAAACTTTTTATGGCTCTGTATGCTGGGCTACACACAATTAAAGGATTCAGATCTTCTGTGGTGGGTGTTTTGCACTGCAGAGAATAATTGTACACAATTGCGACCATATTCTCTTATCCACTGTTCAGTGTTTAACAGTGTTACATTATGTTTAGCATGCAACGTGAAGCGTCATATTTGATAACCTTCCAGCTCTACAATTGGATAACATATCAGTGATTGAGGATTATAGGGCTCTCTGTGGTGCAAAATATATACTGTAGAGAATTATGGCTCACACCATCATGCAGCCCTACAAGCTCCAAGTCGTCCAGGTATTTCGAGTCTGCTACACATTACTAGGGGCATAGGAACCTTTCCTACAGTAGTGCAAAAGAAAAGAAAAAAAAACTCCTTAAAGAACTGATGCCATAAAACCTCAAGAATCCACCTAGCCTTCGTTGTCGTTCCACTATTTCGTACGTCGAAATCCCTGAAGTCTTGGCTTTCCTTCATCTTCTACCTTGTCTGAGAAACTGATGCTTTTCCATGAAAAGAGATAACCATGGCGGTCTACTTGTCTTGCCTGAAGTCCTTTCGGTGGGAGACTGGCCAAAAAGTACTCATAAACGGACGTGGCACAGGAGCATTGCTGCCGAGGCGACAGAACCTTTTAAAGATGAATTCATGGTGGTTGCCATGTCCTCCATAGGAGACAGCGCACCGACTGCATCGAACCTTTAGAGTTTCAGGATATAGTAGTTTAATCGTCCCTCAAAAAGATTGAACTCACGTGCAATATGCATGCCTAAAGCTCCATCTTTAAACCTCTAGATCCTGTAATGCAATACGTAAGATATTAAAAATATATTTGGTTCATGGTCGGATTTGGAACCGAAATAAAAATGAATTAGAATGAAAATCGAAATAATCATATTTTTCAATGTATTTGGTTCGTGACTAAAATCGAAATCGAAATTAGAACGAGTTTCGAATATTGGGCGAGAGTTCGAATTAGATTTTGAAGGATTGAGACATTTTCGTTCCCCTCTATCATCGAAATGCGAATAGAACACCCCAACTAAGAGATGAGAGTCACTCATTTTCATTCCTATTCTAGAACTCAACTCTCTTCAACTAAATATATTCTAAATAATTTCTCCTAGAGGAATACTACACCTAGGAGCCTTTTTTTGGCTACATGCATGAAATGTGAAATGGGCACCTCCTCCCTTTGTTATAGGGCCTACATGTATTCCAAAGAAGGTTATATACCTAAGCATGCTTACTGATATGAACGTGGATCACTTGGCTAGTTTCCCTCGCTAGTATATTAGCTTGTGTATGCAACTCTAGTACTCAAGTAGGTTTCTATTCACCAAAGCAAACATGAATTAATATTGAGGAAGCAAAGCTCGCTGTACTCATAAGCAGGGATGGAACGTGGAAACAGTGCAAACATTTGCTAGCTCTAATATCTTTAAGAATATAGTATTAATGTTAATTAATCAACCTTTTAAACACCATCCAGAATAAGAGCATGGAACTAAGGTGGCAGTATCTTACTAGTATTGCTGTAAACGCAATACTTTGTAGGAATTATTTGTAACTCTCTACTGACTTAGCTTCCAGTTCTTGTGTAGATCCAACAAGATCAAACTCCATCATCACTTGGAGTTAGCAAGGCTTTCTACGATAAGAATTTTTGACCTCAATGAGATCTTGATTATACTCAAAAGTGCCTGAAATGTAATGAAATAATTGAAACATTCGGCATATCTTGTAAGAATGTCCTTTTAATTAAGTGCCGACCATTTCGAATGCCTGATGGCTTCATTGGACCTTCAATATGTTCGATAGGTTAGGGAAGCTTCATCAATTCGCTAGATGATGAAGGTTATGGTGAAAAACCCTTCAATATATTTTACTGATGGCCCACCGGCGTACACTTTTGCTAGACAGTTGATGCAAAATAATACTTACATCTTGTTTCACTTAGGATGCCAACTCATTTGAGTTAGTAAAAACACCATTTGTTCGATACAATGATCTAGACTTAACTCTATCCGTGGTGCCAATATCAGCTAGATTTTTTTAATTCCAATTTTTTTAAAAAAATATGTACATTTTTAAGATATAAAATTGAGACACCACCTGAGTTCGAATCCGATACTTCCAAATATAAAAAGAAGCCAAACAACCAAAGTGAGACCACTTGAAATCGATATTGTGGTAGTATAAAAGAGTCTTTTTACGGTGTTGAGCTACAACAAGGAAGGCAATCGGATTCGATCGAATACAATAAAGATAAAAAATATGCTAATTCAGAACCGATCTATTTATTAAATAAATTAAAAATTTATATTCAACTCTAACTATTTTATGAAAAAATAATTTAGTCTGATTTAGAACGGATTGAATGAAAGTTCAGACGGACAAAAGAGCTTTCAAAAGAAAGGCTCACCTTACATCACACATGGGGTTAAGTGATGTCAAGCCAGCATTAATCATGTGAACAAAGGTCCCCTCCAATGGACGTATCTGCTTGTCCCGAGCAAACCCTAGTTAATACCCACAAGACAAGAGAGAGCCGAGCCGTGCAAATCATCGTATGCCACGTGTAATGGTACGCCGTGCAACTAAAAAACAAATGAAACAATCGAGAGCAGCATCAATCATCGTGCCATTGTTGGCTCCTGCGAAACATCCGGAATGGAGTAGGAAAGATGTCAAGGATGAACAGCAAACGGCGTGCCACGCGCTGTGTGGCCTAACTTTTATTCCCATTCCTTTATGTGTATGCTCCACCCTCTATAATGGAGGAGCTGTTCTGGTAGTGCCGGCAACACGACAAATTCCACCCACCAAGGCCACAAAAAGCACCAAAATTGTGGTGTATGACGTGAAGATTATTGGACCGTCATTTTGAGTTACGTTTATGATCAAAATTTAGAACTCTAGGTCGGTCACTGTTGGAGGACGTTGCTTTTTCGAGGCTTCAGCATTGGAAGCAAAGCTTCAGACGGCATGAGAGCATATCTCCTATGCGACAAATTTCATCCACCGAGATTACAAAACGCACCAAAATTGTGGTGTGCTCCTGCTGCTGAGCTGCTCTTATCCAGTATAATATGAAGGTTAATGGAACCCCTATTTTACTGTTATAGTACTCAAATCTATTCTTATTTTTTAGGAGCCTTTAGCTTATCTGATAGTAGTGATGGAGCTGAAGTTACATTTGTAATTAAAGATTAGGATTCCAAATTGCTTATTATCGAAGAACGTTGCTCTTTGGAGGCTTCAGTATTGGTGGCGCCCGCCTTCGGACAATATGGGAGAATATCTTCTATGCAGCAAATTCTAGCCATCAAGATCACAAAAAGCACCAAAATTGTGGTGTGTGCTCCAGCTGCTGAGCTGTTCTTGTCTGTGGGAAGCATGTACGGGGCAATTGGGGAAGGGTCCGAAGGGAGCAAGTTGTGGGGCCCTTTTGAACCAAACAATGATGCGGATTCGATGTCATGTCATTGCTTCACATGATGGATCTCTCGGAGTTTACCATCTGATTTCACAGTGGGAAAATAATTGGTATATATCGAGAAACCGTACTATAGCATTCAGTGTCATCTGACGGTCCTCTAATGTGGTCCCTCAAAGTGCTGCAGCGATTCACTTTGGTAAATTGGTTTTATCTTATGAGAAGTGGGAAAATATAGGGCCTATACATACCTCCAACATAGCACGAGATACAATAAGCGTTGATCAAATAATACATGGATGATGCTATTGTCACCTCGATCTGGCTGGTATGCGGCTGCTGATAGATCCATACTGAGGAAGAAGAACATCCGAACCCTACATATGGGAAAAAAAAAGAAGATCGATGATGGAATTAGATAGGATGCTGAAGAATAACAAAAGGAAAAAAAAAAAAAGGCCGAAAAGGTATAAAGAGAATGGAGAGCATATACTTTTCGTGATACGTATTTGATATCTTAGGCATTTTTATGAAAGTTATGCTTCAAAAAAATTTATTTCTGAAAGCGCTACTACTAATAATTCTGTCAAATGTAGCCTAACTTTATGAGGCCACATCAAGTACTGACATAAGATACATAAAAAAGAGGAGCATTTTTATCTTAAAGAAGAAAAAAAAAGGGTTTATGTATATATTGCACAAAGAGTCCACATGTAGGTTTAGTCTGACTTAAACCACTCTTATCATTGCGATAGACCGAATAGATCGATAGTCGAAACACCCGCATCAAGAAAATGCAATTGCAAATTCTTAGATAGCAGATACTTATGTTTATTAGAGCATAAAACCACTGGCCAAGTCCCCAGAGAGAACTAAACTAATTTGCTGGTTTTCTTGTGGGAATGAGAGCAGTAGCTGAACCACCTAAACCCTAGTTTCACTTTTAAACCTCCAGAACCAATTCATAACTCCCATGCTAGGAAAGTAGCAACTCCCAGCCACTCCACCACCAACTTTTCCTTGAGTTGGTATCTTCTTTTTAAGGCACTCTGTGTGCACCAGAGGAACTCTTTCATCCACTCCCACCAATGAGAGAAAGACTCCAAACTTCTTAAAAAGAAAAAAGTGGTTAAATAGCTTAATTCGGCCTATAGGTAAGGCTTTTGTAGAGCAGAGGTCCCCAGAAGTCCCACCAAATCCAGCAGAATTTAAACGCATGTGCTTACAGTAAAAAAAATACTGTAGCCCCATGAATTCTTAGAAGAAACCTTGTCATGTAAAGTGATGGTATAGAGAAATTGATAAGGTTTTAATGACTCCAAAATCCAGTTACAAGAAATCCTACCAAGATCAGTTGTTAATGGCCATTACAAAGATAGTTATCATGGCTGTAATAAAAAAATAACAAAATAATCAAAATTACTTGCCAAAATAATTACTTATCAAATAGTTTTTTTTAATAAATTTAGATTTTAAAATATTATTGTATTTAGGTAAACAAGGTAATGTTAAATAATGAACATCTTGTTAAGTAACAACAATCATAATAGAAAAATATTCACTAATGGCTGCTATTTAAATTTTTATTATTGATGTATGTAACATAATGGCACTTTATAAAGAAGTAAAAAGTGAAAATGGCTGTTATTGTGACCATGTTGATATGATAACTTGTGGCTTTTATCTTTGTCTAGAGAAGAAAAGCGACTATTTGCTCTCTTCAAGGGAATAGAGGAGCAGTGGAATCGTTTTATGTGGGCGTCTGG
>JAOXJJ010000438.1:5184903-5222919 GCA_025769935.1 Phoenix roebelenii
ATCCTTCCATTCATGAAACCATAATGATATACTATGGGCACAAAATATGGCACAAAATATACTATGGATCCTCACAGCATCGTTGATAATTCAAGTCACACTCTTTTCCTTTAACATGCACATTAGCTAACCCACTGACACCAACTTTGATGATGGATCCATTGATGATGCGCCCACACTGATCCCATGATAAATGCTAAAAACTAAAATGCTAGAAGGCTCATCTTCTAGTGGTCTTCTTTCAAATCTTCTCCTCTTTATGATATCGACATTCCTATTCATGCCAATTCGCCTTTTTCTCTCTCTACAATTATATGACTTTGCTACAATCGCTTCAAGGACTCCATGAGAAGACATCAAGAGTATAACATGGTACCATTACCCCTTCCACCTCTAATATACCAACTTTCTAAACAAGAGAACAAAATAAATCCAATGAAATAGTTAATTGTTCCAAAAGCTATGTTTTGGTTTATATGATTTAATTGATCACCATTTTTGGTTTTAGCTTATTTCAGAAACTTGTTTTTAGTTTATTAAAGTTAAACTTCTATATTTTTAATCAATTAATATCTTTTCGGTATTTTGTTTGATAGCCTTTTGCCATTAATAGTAATGGACAATTTCTTTTGCCTATGACTATTTGTGTGAAAAATTTTAAGAAGCATTAGATATTCATTTTTCACGTGTATCCATGACTATTAACCAATCTGCCTGCAGTATGAGCAGCCGTTGTACCGGAAAAAAAATTGGCGCGCTTACACTGCATTTTCTTGAAATCTTCCATCCAACCGTGAATCGAGCATGGCATCCCTGGAGATCCTGCCAAGTGGCACTTCCTTATTGGCTGGGAGCCATTTCTTTAGTTTGCCAATAAAAAAGGAAGCGTATACAAACCGGACTCTCCCTCCCTTCTCCTTTTCCAAAGTAACAAGCTCAAAATTTTCCCCTTTGAACAACTTTTTAATTATTTCCTTTCCCACGTTACCGTTGAGGAATGAGCCCTCGTGCCCTTGGCTCTTCCTACCGTTGTTAGGAGGCGTGACGCAACCGCCGAAGCTGGTGAAACTGTTGATTCCGACTCGTAATTCGACTGCCTAATCTCCTCAACTCGTCACTCGTCAGCCATCGGGAAGCAAGTTGAGAGGTAGCCAAAACAGCCATTTCAGAAGGTCAATTTTCGAGTCTTAAGTTTAGAGTCCTCTAAGGTTGTTGGTCTAAGGTATTATCACCGTGGGTTGCATTCTCACGTGTTGGATGGTGTGCGGTCAAACGGTGGACGGCGACCGAGAATTTGTTCGCGATCTTCTTAAGAGTATTTTCTCCAATGTCCGGCACAATAGAGGGGTTCGAAAACACCTCGTAGAAAATTTTAGGAAAAAAAACCTTAGATTAGACTGATGTAGGGAAAAAGACCAAGTCCCCCATTAGAATGATTCAAGGAAAGGGACCGAGTAACCCCTCCCTCCCGTTGGTATCAAACTTCGGCACAAAAGGCTAAATTCATGTTCTTCAAACTTGGCAGGTAGCGAAGTGCCCAAGCCTGCCCGCATAGAAGTCTGAAAATAATGAAAATGATAATTAGTATAATTATCTCATATGTCAATTTCTTCGCTTGCAGCAATAGGTGATGTAAGAATGAAAATAGATTCAATCATATACACTATTTTTCAAAAAATAATATTTATTAAAATTTATATCCAATGATATCATAAGATAAGGTTGACTTGAATTTAAACTAAAAAAAATTATTTAACACTAAACGTAGTCTAACTTCTTTAGTTCTTTTATAATAGAAAGATAGATAAGTAAAGATATGGATGTATGGATGCTAGATGGCTTTGATGAAGTCAAATCTATTCAGTGATTTTTGTCGCGAATGATCAAACTAATACTATTATTTTAATTCCAAACCGCTCCTATCTTTTTTTTCCTTAAACCTTGTGGATTCGGTGTCTCTGAATCAAACAACCTTCCAGGGCTGGTAGGTACATGGACCGGGTCGTATCTTCGAGAACACAATCCTGACCCGTCCGAGTTGAGCCATCTTCGTGCTCCTCACCAAATCCTCCGGCAAAGATTACGTGTAGACGTAAAAAATTTAGCCGGTAGATCCACGCCAGAGGTATTCGTGTCATCACCGAGTTTCGATCAGCAATCCATCAGAAAATTTAAAATAAAAAAAAAAATCTTGGACAAAGGCGTCAGACGGCGGCGACAAACGTCAAAGTACGGGTATTCTCCTCTTCTCTCTCTCTTATAAAAATACTTTTTTTTTTCTTCTTTCCCTCGCCTTTTGATATCATCGACGACGTCGCCCTGGTTTTTGTCCCCCTTGTTCGCACCCCCCTCCCACGCTAACCCCACTTCTTTCTTCTCCGCATCGCGACGACGCTCTCCTCGCTGGCGCGCAAAAGCGAATACCACCAAGATTCCTCCTCCTCCTTCTTTCCCCCCCTTGTCTCTCCTCTCCCCAAACGACCCTAGATCCGATCTAATCTTTCGTTTCCTTCGGTGCTTAGTCTGATGAACATCCTTTCTCTCCATGATGCGATGATCTGTTCTCGACTACGTTGTTCTCTTGGTTTTTCTTGATCTCGTTCTGTTTTGATGTGATGGGTTGTGCAGGGTCGAAGCTCGAGGATTCGGGGGAGGCGGTCGTGCTGTGCCGCGACCGCACTCTGCTGCTCGCCGATGCCATCCGCCACCGCTACGCTCTTGCGGATGCGCACGCGGCATACTCCCGCTCCCTCCGCTCCGTCGGTGCCGCCCTCCACAGCTTCCTGCACGGCGGCCACGGGGTCCCTCCAGGCTCCCCCATCCTTCCCCTCCCCGCGCACCGCAAGGGAGACCCCCTCCCCCCTCTCTCCGCCTCCCCTCCCCCGGCCGCCATCTCCGCCGCCGGCCGCCACTCCCACTCGCGCTCCCACTCCGGCTCCCACATCCACTTCCGCTCCTCCGAGGAGAACTCCGACGAAGATGAGGATTTCCATCTCCACTCGGACGGATCGTCTCCTGTCCACCTCCACCCTGACGACGCCCCGGGCCCCACCCTCGTTAACGTCAGCTACGCCCGCAACCATTCCTCCACCAACCCCTCCATCTCCTACGAGCAGCGGCCGCAGATCACTGAGGCCGTCCACTTCGGCTCCGCCGAGCCCCCCTCCTCTGCCTACCCTTACTATGGCTACCCTTATCCCCCTTCCACTCCAAGCTTTTACCCTTACCCTGACTCTTATCCGAGCTATGGTGGGACGGGTGGCTTCTTTGGATCTTCATCTCCTCCTCCCAACATTCCGCCACCCGCCGCCCCGGCAGGCATGGCTTCTCCCTCCTCTTCTAAGGCGCCGCCGCCTCCCCCTTCGCCACCCAGGACTTCCACTTGGGACTTCCTCAACCCCTTCGAGGCCTACGAGGATAAGTACTATGCTCCCTATACCCCCAGCCGGAGCTCGAGAGATGTCAGAGAGGAGGAAGGGATCCCCGATCTAGAGGACGAGGAGCACGAGGTTGTCAAGGAAGCCTACGGTGACCAAAAGTCTGTGGCCTCCACCTCTGCTGCTGCTGCGGGAGAATACTCTGCTAAGGTTGCTGCTGCGGCGGCGAAAATGGATGGCATCGGCGATGTTGAGGCAAGGCTTCATCGCACGTCAAAGTCAGGGGAGGGTAGCAGTGGTGGTAGTTCTGAGCAAGAGGTCCATGTGGTGGAGAAGAATGTAGCGGCCGACGAGGTTCTGCGGCCAGAGGAACAGCGAAATGTGGCCGACTTTCCTCCTCCCAGGCGGTATCATGATGTTTCCGAGGTTGTGCAGGAGATTAAGACCCAGTTTGATAGGGCGTCCCAGTCGGCCGATGAGGTCTCCAAAATGCTTGAAGTGGGAAAGCTCCCATATCACCAGAAGAATTCTGTTTATAAAGGTGATGGAACCAAGTTATTTTCTTCTTTTTTTTTCCCTGTTCAAGTGTTCTGTTTGGTGCAAATTTTGAATTTCTTTCAATAAATTGTTACTGGAAGCAGTGTCAGTCATGATGGTTTGTGGGCTTCCGCCGTCTACTTCAAATAATGAGAGTTTATTGGAATTTGAAGAGGATAAGGCAATGCGCTGTGGAAATCTTTCATCAACGTTGCAGAAGTTGTACATGTGGGAGCAGAAGCTCCTCAACGAAGTCGAGGTAATTTTATGAACTTGTGGGTGTCTTGATGATGCTGCTGCGTGCTGATTTTTGTTTTGTATGGAGGTTTATCCTTTGACAGAAGCATCCATATGTGTAACTAGGTCAATAATTATTGATTCCATAGCCATATAGCTTGGGGTGAATAGTCACCAATTCTGAAGATTCATGGGGCTTGCATTTATTATTATTTTCCTTTCTTTGGATCATGCTCATATAAGTAAATTGTTAGCTGTCATAATTTTTAGCTTCTGTATAATAATTAGTTATAGTGTTATAATCATATTTAACTAGTTGTACTGGGTCCTATGCATTTCTTCAGAAAATTAAAGGCCACAAATAGATTCTTTTCTTTTGTCGCTTTTCAATTGTTTTTTTAGCAACAAAATGACCTGATGGCTTATCTTCATGTAGAAATACAGGTTGGGTGTAGGGAATTTTTGTCACCTAGTTGTTTTCCTATCACCTTCTTTCCTCAAATTTCGGAGTAATATCAATTCAATGTTTTGCATCATACTGTTTTGATGACATATTTCTAGTTTTGTCGTATGTTTAGTTTGTTCCAAGGTTTTCATCTCAGCTAATATATCAGTGACAGTATCGGTCACTCACTTTATATGACATGTAAAATATTGGGCACTCTTATCTTGGCTATTATAAGCTGATATATGCTGAAATATCATGAGATAGGATATTCGCATATTAGCTGACATTTCCTTCACATTGTTCCTACGGCATTGATCTTTTCCCGGATTAGAAGGAAGACTGGATCCTTGTCATGAAGATTGGTTGGTGGGAGATGGAATCATCAGTGATTACATCCTTGTCATCTGGCTTGGAGAAGAGGGTTGAGGCGATGAAATGCAGCACTTGGGCAAGTGTATGCAGCTTTCTCAATAAGTGTGAATTTGAGATGATGTACATTGGCAGTGATGGTAGAGGACAGTGGGCTTACCATGGTCAGTGAAGGAGGGTTCTGACATGAGGGGAAGAGAATCAGGAGATAGAAGGGCCACCTATTCAGAGGTCAGATTGATCGATGTTTTCAAAGGAGGTGGGATATTTTTGATGGGGCATAAACTATGTGGCCGGTGAATGGTGTGCTGTGGCCGTGAGAGGACTTGGGGTTTGGACTAAGAGAAGAAAATGGGAGAAGAGAGATTAATCACTAAAGGACATAATCAAAATATAAAAGGAAGGTTAACAGTGCTTTTACCTTGTTGGATGATTTCTCTGTTTTTCGGTTTGCCGGTCCCTAAATATCTCGATGTCTCTATAAATCTTAGCCTTCAGAATAATCTTTCACTTTCCTTCTGGGCTGAGATAAACCAATAACTTAGTTCATCTTGATACAGAGATTAACTGATGTATCTGCTCTTTAAAAGCTTGTCTTGAAGCATACCAAACTCAAGCAACTCCATAACACTTTGGGAAAAAGTTAAATGTGCGTGCACATCCTGCAACGAAGGGTCTTTATATTTCCTATTTAGGACATGCTTATTGACTGTTTGAGGTTTATGGTGTTTTTGCAGTGAAACAGTTTCTTCTTGCTTTATTTATTGTCTTTGCATATTACTAACTTTAGTTTATGTTCACTTGCTTCTGCAGGCTGAAGAAAAGATGCGAGCACTTTATGATAGGAAATGCAAACAGCTGAAACGCCTGAGTGAAAGGGGTGAGGAGCCTCACAAGCTTGAGGCAATTCAAATTTTGATCAGGAAGTTATCTACAAAGATAAGAATGGCGATTCAGATTGTTGACTCTATCTCAAATAAGATTGGTAAGCTGAGGGATGACGAATTGTGGCCTCAGATTAGTGAGCTTATCCAAGGGTATGTGATTTACTATATGTTCCATTAAGTTTTATGTCTGCATTTAGATGTAAACATAAATACCAACATGCCTGCATGTGTATACTGTCATGCTCCCATATTTTAGCCTTTGTGGATCTGGAGTCTCCACAAATGAGTTTTAAGCCAATTGCCTGAGTTTTGATTATAAATGCACTCTTCTTTTGGGAAATATGCTCCTTTTCAGTTACTCTCTAAAAATGGCTACGAAAGAGAGAAGTTCGCAAGCCTAAACCGGGAGTAAATTTTTGAAAATGTTTTCAGAACAATCATCATTGATTGGGTAGCAGCCATCCATCTAATACTCCCTCTTGAGTAAATTGCAAGGTTTCCATCCTCTAGAATTAACCATCTGCATTGCATGTGTCGACCACTAGTGTAATGTAGGTTAAAAATTAGTTTTCTTCTCTCATCACTGGAACACACACACACACACACATGTTCTCCTTTAGCCTGCATTCTTGACGGATGGAGGGAGGTCCGGTTGATGACAATTGTGAGTCCCAGATATGTAAGGCCATATTCTAGCAATTGTTGCTAAAATTCATGCCTTGTGCTATGATTTTTTTTTTTATTTAAAGCCTCACTTTGTCAGTGAAACTTTAAATTACCTTTTACCTCATCTCAACTAATATTTGATAATGCAAATTATAACACTTTTCCTTCATTAATTACTAAAAAAGACAAGCTTGATTATTCAATAGTTTACAACTATACAATGTGAAAAATGCACACTCTTGGGTTGTCCATTATCAATCCATAGTAGATGTGCAATCGTATCTCATATGATCTCACATGAGAAAGGAAGTTAAGACTCCAAAGATAGCGAATCTAAGAAAGGAATGATGTTTTCATTAGCCAAGATCTTGGCCATCTCATTGGGTAGCCAAGATCGAGATGAGCCAAAATCTTGATTTATCCTGGCTGATATGGAAGGTAGGAAAGTTTAGAAGGAACCGAGATTTTCTAAGCTTTTGGCTGATATTTTTGGACCAAGATATCAAAATCTCAGCCAATATGGTGAATCCAAGATTAGAGAGTTATGGCTTTGACTTAGTAGTTAAAGCTGAGGTTTTTGTCTAGGCGGAGGTCTTGGCGAAGATCTGGGTTTGCATTAGTATCGAGAACCCCCCTAATAAGTACACAATAAGTTGGGTCAAAATATCTCATTCAGTATAAAATTTAGAAATTCCGAGATATTTGTCGATATAATACTAGGTTATTAGTTGATATTTTTAATCACCCTTTTACCTTTTTAAATAGATATTTTGATGAAAAATTTTAAAATTAATATCTTAACATCGTTGCTAATATTGAGTTTGCCATATCGATTAAGATCTCGATATCTCGTTCCTAAGATATCAGCCAAGATCTCGGAATATCTTAGTTCCTTCCATAATTACTTTCTTTCCATGTCGATCGAGATAAACCGAGATCTCTGTTCATCTTGGTCTTGATCCACTATTGAGATGTCTGAGATCTTAAGCTTACAAATTTTGAGAAATATTGGCTGCTCTGTTTTTATTGGCTGATATCTTGGAATTAATAAGTTTGTATTGGCCAAGATATTAGAGGCTGAGATTTTCTATATGTTGCATCAAGGTTGTTACTTCAAATTTTCCTTGCACATAGATCTTTTCCAACATCATGGACACATCTCAACCAAATTTTTTTTGACATGTTCAATAATGCAACCGTTATTGTGCACCTGCACGTAAGCAGTAGATAGTTCACTAAACAGATGTATTGAAGACTAGTTCGAGGAAATGACATTGCCAAAGAGCTGATATCAATTAGTTTTTTTATGAACAAAAAATTTAGCAAATATTAGCTGATAGCAATCCATTTTTGGTGTACAAAAAATTTAGCAAACATTTGCAAAGATATTAACAAACAAATGAACAGACATGCCATCATCATTAAAGAGTATGAAAAAAATTAACATTAATATTTCAAGATTGTGAATAAATATCAGTCCGTCCCTTAAAAAGGAATAAATATCAGTTCCATTTTAACATTAAAAAAGAATGTAAAAAATAAGCAAAGACAATCATGGAAGAATGTGTGGCAACTTTTATGACTATCACAGACAGATTAGTTGCTTTACTTCACCAGACTTGAATTTTTTTTCCTGACTCGTGGGACTATATAGGATATGCGCTAGTAAGAAACAGATGGATTTTTTTTTTTTTTAACTCTGAAACACAAACTTGTTGTTCCCTCGGATACACTAGAGGGACCTGCATTTTCCTTGCCTGAGACTTTTAATTCTTCAGTTTGGTCATGCATCCAGTTCAGGTAACATGCATCTTTTTTTTTTTAACTAATGCCGTCAATGCCTGCTTGCTAGATCGACATGTCTTATGGGGTTATCACTTCTATTTTTTTCTTAATCAACTGATGTCATACTTAATATATCAAATTTATTTAACTACCTTGTACCTTTGTACTTTTGGTGTATGCATGCATCATGTTGTGGATTTTTAAGTCTTTCTGAATAGAAAAATATTCAATTGCTCTCATCTAGTTTGCAGTGGCCTTTGCTGTTACTAGCAAGTATGATGAGCTTTAACCAGATAAATGCTTAATTTAGATGAAAATAATTCTACAGGTTAATGAGCATGTGGAGAGTTATGTTAGAATGCCATCATATTCAGTGTCAAGCTGTATCAGAAGCTAAAAACCTAGATTCTATTGTATCTAGTGGAAAGCTTAATGATGCTCATATGGAAGCAACCAAGCAGCTAGAGCTGGAGCTGCTGGAATGGGTTGGCAATTTCTTTGCCTGGTTCTGTGCCCAGAGGAGCTTCGTCAAAGCTTTGAACGATTGGCTTGTAAAAGGTCTTCATTATGTGCCTGAAGTAACAGATGATGGAGTTCCACCCTTTTCTCCTGGAAGGCTAGGTGCGCCTCCTGTGTTTGTCATCTGTAATTGCTGGTCACAAACTATGGATAGGATATCTGAAGCAGAAGTAGTTGAGGCTATGAAGGCTTTCTCCACTAATGTTCTTCACCTCTGGGAACAGCACAAGCTTGAACAGCGCCAGAGGTTGATGGCAAACAGAGATATGGATAGGTCACTTAGGAACATGGAAAGGGATGAACAGCGAATGCACAAGGCAGTGGAAGCGCAAAACAAGAAGTTAATCCTCATCTCCAGTCAGAATGGTGTAGCCTTATCTGGAGGAATGTATCAGGGCCCAGCTTCTGAAGTAAGTAATCTGCAGTTAAGTTTGAAACAAATCTTTGAAGCTATGAAAAATTTTACATCTAGCTCCATGAAAGCATATGAGGAACTCAACTTGCGTTCTGAGGAAGAGAAACAAAGGTTGGCCAGAGAGAATGTTAAAGTTTCATAGGTTCATGCAAGACTTGTGGTCAAATTTCATTATTGTGCATCCAGTCTGTAACTCTGTTTCCATGGTGAATACAACCAATCATGTGAGGGAAGTGTTTGAAAGGAACACTAACGGATGCCTGCTAAGGTATGGAATCCCGCAGCTGGAGCTAATTGGCCTCTAAATCTCATGTCCACTAAGGTGAGGGGGAACATCTTTTTGATGATGCCTGCTATCCAATTCAAAGAGCTAGTGATGGCTAATATTGTTTTTGGTGATAAAAGCCATTTTGTCAGCAACGTTGCAAAGCTTCTTTGTAATTATCTTAGTGCATCATGAAGCTATTTCTTGGTCCTTGTACCATTAGGTCCTTGTACCATTAGGTGTGGAATGCACCACATCATGAATCAAGCTTATGCCAGTGCATCATGGTGACTGGCTTCTGACATGAAACGCCACCATTGAGCAACTGTTTTCACCAAAATTGCAAATGCCAATCTGCTACATTGGTAGAGAACTGGGGAGAATGAAGCAACGAGGTAAGAGCAAAAGACAATTTTCAGGTTTTGGTATAGTGGGTAAAGAGGAGGTGAAGAAAATTTAGAGAGGATTCTCTTTGATGATATCATATTGCTGGTGTCTTATTGTCAGGGATTCTTGATACCAAATACAAATTAAATAACTGTTTGCTGCTGCCTGCAAGCAATCAACCGTTTTATTGATCTCAAAAGTTAGTTCTGCCTGCTGTTGCATTTGGAGGTCTGTCTCTGGATTGAGAATCTGGATTTTTTGTTTGTTTGTTGAGCAACTGATAAAGAGAGCATATATCTTCTGTCCATGAGCATGTACAGATATTTGACAATCAGTATCAGCCTTGGGAAATGGCTTCTGCCTGAGACCAATGAGCCACTCCTAGACATTGATCCAAACATAAGTTCTTGTACTGCCGCATTTGGAGGTCTATTGCTGGATTGAGGGTCTAGTAATTTCATTGTGAAACAGGGCAGAAGAAGTCATATCAGCAATCATGTGCACTCATAGATATTTGCAGGTCGGTGTCAGCCTTGGTAAATGGTTGGTATACAGCATGTAGAGAATGAACTCAAGTATGTCTAAAATGGGATCAAGCAGCGAATGCAATTGTGGAGCACATTGGATGAGTTGGCTGACTTGGAGGTTCGCTGATAAGAGTGGCTGCCTGCTCTTATTGTTACCTGAAAGGTGAAATCCACTTCATCAGGAGAGAGACTAAACCAGTTGGATGCATATTTTTTGTAGAATAGATCTGAAATATCCAATATGTTGAGGGGAAGGGCAAGGCGACTGATTTGAGGCCATTCTTCAGTTGACATGTTGATCCTAGATGCTCTCAAAAGAATGACTCATTCCCATTTTAACAAAATGGCTGTTCCTGCGCCCCGTCTCGGTATGACAACTGCAAGAAGAAAAGAAAGTAAGGTCGACATATTTGTAAATTATTAGCTCTATGCAACAATTCATTCTTTCAGATTGTTAAATTCATATAAATCAGCCTTGTGCATTCAGTTATTAATTATATAAATTATCAGTTTATGCTAGAATGAGTTTCTTAATGAATCTACCGCCTTCATTTGCTCGAACTTTTGCCCTTAACTTGGTCGAGTTTTCTGCAGAAAACTGTACTAAGTTATGAAGGTTTTGACCCTGGTCGATGTCCGGCTGTGTCTGTAAGATGTTCTTGAGGTCTGATATTGTTTGATTCATAGAATGGATCCTTGTTGGTGGGGTTTGGATTGCTGCCTGATTTATTTTTCAGAAATTACTTTATATACGTCCTCTGCTAGCGCACAGCTGCTGAGCTACTTTTTGCTTGTACATCTGCCTTTCAAACTCTATAAGGGCTCGTTTGGTTTGCGGGAATCATTTTTCGGAATATTATTTCTGAAAAAGCAGATTTTTAGAAAGTGAATGTTTGGAAAAGTACTTTTGGCATGTGTGGTTGATCATGGAAAAAGTGACAAATTTTTAGAGTGTTTATGTTTGGTTGACAATCCACTTTCTTGAAAAAGTTATGTATAATTCCTATTATACTCTGAATAAAAATTAGGTTCTTAATGCTTTGGATCAAATAAGGGTAGCTGAAGTATTTTTTTGGGAAAAAATAATAATATTTCGATATTCGGATCACGAGAAAGTAACTTTTCCATGTTTCTCATGGAAAATATTTTTTCATGAAATATGGAAATCATATATTTATGGGAATACAATTTTTTCGTCTCTTTTTTTTAAAAACTCTAACCAAACAAAAAGTATCTATTTATTTTTTCATTGACCATATTTTCTTCTTCCTTTCTGTGCGAACCAAACCGGCCTTAAGAGGAAACTAGAAGTTGGCACATGCAATGCATGCCTCTATTTCGGGTGAGAGTGTTGTTTCCTGTGTGGGGTGGGGAAGGTATTTAGTCGATGGTTGCTAATGAAATTTTACTTGTTTGGTGCAGTGGAAGTCCCTCAGGTGGCAGTGTGAAGTAACCCAGCGCAAGAAGAGCACGATCAGATTATTCTCGAGGAAATCTTTTCCTCCTCATCCGTGATTCTTGTCCAGAAAGAGTGGTCAGCCTTGATGCTGATCCTGCCCTGGCACCTGTAGTGGCTAATCCTCTTTTGTTTCTTTTCTTCCATTTTCTTTTTTTTTGTTTTGTTTTCTTGAAGGAGGGCTGTCGATGGACAACACCCATGCATGCTATTTCTTCTCGAGCGTAATCTACGGCGCAGGGCAGCTTAGGATCATCCTGCTTGCTTGTCTATGCTTCCTGCCAAAGAGAAATTATACCTGAAATACATTTGTCGGATGGTCGCATGTTTGAAGAAGGCTGGAAGCGGTGGGTCTTGAATGCTTAGAAAAAAAAATTCTGGTTTTTATGTTTCCATCCAGATTTGAAGCCTGTCCGCTTTATTGCCCACCGAGCAATTTCTAAGCATCCAAGCAAATGGTCATGCACGTCAAAGGCATATTACTTGATTAGAACTGTGGTTCTGTCATGGAATTCATTCGAAACTAATTCACTAGTTTATTCAGGAATGATGTTAGGTAACGGATTATTCTAAGTATATCCTTCGAGAAAATCTCAATTCCAGAAAAAAATCATTGCTTATAAATTATTCAGGATGCTTTGAGATTGATGTACCAAGTGATGAAGCTAATGCATAGTTTGCCTCCTGCATGCTCCGAGATCCACATGCATACGTGTATTGAGCACCTCACTCGCCAGTGGCAGAACCTGCTCCAGAACCGAACTCACAGCAATCAATCAGTTTTTGGTAATGGCCGACTGCAGGGAGAATAATCTAGTGGATCAAGTAAAAAACATGAGATAGACTTGATATCTGAGATTGAGCAAGAATTCTCTATTCATTTGACCATTGTGGTTGACTCATTTTAAGTGTTTCACGAAGTCTGGGCGATGAAATATAACTTTCCTAGGTTTAAGAAGGATTAGTTTACTTCTCTGAATCTCTAATGTCATTCCTTCTTTCCAATTGTATACGAGCAACAATGGCTGAATGTTGGATACGAGCATACCGGGAGATTTTATCCTCTAAGATAATAGTGTAAGAGCCAGCCACTTAATCTCACGTACGTCACATTATTCTAAGCATTATTCTAAATGCCGCTACTGCAGCTATAGCGCCGTATATACCTGCTAAGAACCACAGTTTCCTGGAATTAAGCTCACAAAGACCAGAGTTTTATACTGCATTATATCCTGAGATGATATTTCAGATCGAGAATACTAATCCTTGATGCTAATTTGCTTATGCTTCTCCACATAGTTCATATAATTTGCCCGCTGTGTATTCAGGACGAAGCAAGCAACCGTGATAAGCAATGATCTTTGAGAACAATTCAAGCTGTCTGCTCACTGGCCAAAAGCATTTTTTGGCAGCAGCTGCCCTGGCCAAACTGAAGATGAGTTGCCAGAGACAGGTTTAATTGGATTAAACGTTAACGAAGGCAAAAGGGTAGCAGAACAGGTCGGCAATCAGTCTAGCATGCAATGAAATTAACCGTTTGTGATCAGTGAGGGTTCAGGACTAAGTGCATCATAGACAAGTTTCTCTGATTACATCAGTACATTTGATTTGCTCTTGGCAATACCTTTCTGCTTTAATGTGTTATGAATATAAATTACAACAGAAAAAAAAAAAAATCTCTGTTCAAGCAACATATAATTCTGCCTTGCCATCAATGAACAAGCTCATAAATTCCTCCCCATCCACGGTCTCCTTTTCAATGAGAAGCTGTGCCAACTTGTGGAGGATATCGATGTTATCTGATATGATCTGCATGGCCCTGGAATAAGCCTTCTCCACAAGCTCCCGCACCTCGGAATCCACCACATCAGCTGTTGCCATGGAATAGTCCTTCTGAGATGACATCTGAAGGGCCAGGGAAACCAAAGTTAATCTCAGCCACAATAGGCAATTCAGGGAGCATAAATTGGTAGGGCTTGAGAAAATGATTTGGTAACACAAATTTTATGCAAAAGTGAACTTGGGGCTCTGCGTCGCCCAATCAGGGAGCCTGTGGGTTGGATTCTAAACTGCTGTGGTGATTTCTTGTGTGATTTTCAATAGATCAGCACTAAAAGCTGGCATGGGCATACCTGCTGGCCCAGGAATGGATTCCCACCAGGTCCCCCAATGGCTACCTGCCCGATCTTTTTGCTGAAGCCAAACCTCTCAACCATTTGCCTTGCCACGCGCGAAACCTGCATGAAGTCATTTGAAGCTCCAGTTGTCACATTGTCTTTTCCAAAGATCACCTCTTCAGCTACCCTGCAAAACAGTGAGCATAAATACATGTGATGATGCATGTTAATATTCAGTCGCCAGAGCTAACAGCAAAGGCTGGAAAAGGAATAATTACTTCATTTCAAAACCAACCTTCCACCAAGGGCGACAGCCATTTGGTTCTCAAGGTAACTCCTGCTATATAGTCCAGATTCAAGCCTTTCTTCACTTGGAGCGAAAAATGTTAGTCCACCAGCCTGACCTCGAGGAATGATGGAGATCTTGGCAACAGGGTCATATTCAGGCATGAGTGCACCAACAAGGGCATGCCCAGCCTCTGCATGGTAGAAGACATGATTTATTCACTAGAAACTTAGGAAAAACTCTCAAGGAAGAAACTGAGTTGATGAGAATTTACCATGATATGCCACCAGTTTCTTCTTCTCTTCCGATACAACTGCATTTTTCTTCTCAGGCCCAGCAATTATCCTCTCCAGAGCATCAGAAATTTCATCTTTACTTATCTCCTTAAGGTCACGTCTGGCTGCAATAATAGCTGCTTCATTCATCAGGTTTTGTAGATCAGCTCCTGTGAAACCAGGAGTTCTCCTAGCAATTTTCTCAAAGTCTACATCCTTCGCAAGCGCCTTTCCTCTAGAATGCACCTGTAAAATGGAGGATGGATTTTAAATAATTCTAGCAAAATTCCCACGAAGACAAGATCCATTAGATTCTTAAAATGTGAACCAGAAAAGGCCAGTGCTAGCATGACTACTACTATACAAGGCCACAATGCATTTCCTACGTACATCCTAGAAACCAAGAAGAAAATATACCAGACTAATACCCTATGATTATAATGCCCATACATTCGCTTACCCTAACTATAATATATACTGTGTGCCAATAGAATAGTAGCACAAAAGAGGCATGCACAATTTTGTACTATTTCTGCCGACCTGTATCACTGCACATTAATTTGAATTGATGTGTATCAAAGTGATACGTATTGGAACATACCAATATATAGCAGCATGAAATTATATTCTCTTTCCTGCTTAATACTTGTGCCACCTATCTTCGAGGGTCTTGCTTCTAAATGGTAGTCTATATTTCTTCTTTTTGTTGTTCTTCAGTTCACTTTAAGGTTCTACCTATATGTGCTTCCCGCAGTTCCGAAAATATGTGCAATTTCTAGAACACATTGCTGTTATGTAAACATATTTATCCCTTCTCTTAAAATTCACATCATGAACTTCAATCTTATTTTGTATTGTTGACATGTGAATATAGTTGTGAAACCGCTCGACAAATATCTCAGAACTATTCACGCATACATTAAACAACAATCAGCACATATCTGGGATAATTTATTATTCTGCATTCCTATATATTAATAAAAGAAAGATTTTATCTGTTTAAAGAAATATTGATAAGCCAGTGTGAAATTAGTTACAATAAATCAAATAAACCCGTGTATCTTTGTGTGTGAGTTGTGCATATTTTAATATGCTGGCATATTTTCCATGTAGGTGTTCATTGAATGTCAACACGCTATAGCATGATGCACAAGCTGTGACATGATCTGACAAGAATGGGCTTGTAACAAGATAACTTTTCCCTCGACTATCAGTTAGCAATAGAAGAGAATGATGTTGTTAATATCTTATTATCCTTGAAATGAATATACGGCATATTATTCTTTAAGAAAAAAGAGAGGAGTACATTGTAAATTCTGTAGCACATACGAAGCTTATAAAAATTGCATTAAATTTTTACATTCAATCTTGAAATCACAAAATATTTCAAGGAATTATTGCAACAGCATAAGGAAATAGCTCATGAACACTGACACATAACTCCATTACAAAATAGGGAGTATCGCCAAATCATTATGCCAAGCATGGTCTGGCGAACCGCCCGTACCGGTCGTATCGGACCGGTCCAGCATGTAACCAGTATGCCGGAGCTGTAAAAATCGGTACGAGCCGAACCCAGCCGAAGTCGGGGAAGACGAAGAGAAGGAGAGAGAGCGGGGAAGAGAGGGACGGAGGAAAGGCCTCCGCCGCCCACGGAGGGCCACAAGGGGCGGCGGAGACGGGGGGGGTGCAGGAGAGCCTGCGGGGGCCCGGCCGAGGCCGAGGCCGCGGCCGTGGAAAAAAATTTAGAAATTTTTAAGCGAAGTTGGCAACCGATTTGCCGACTTACTTAAAGATCCTATATTTTTTTCCGCGGCCGCATCCCCTATTTCAAAAGAAACATGAGACGTGGCTGCGACCTCGGTCTCCACCGCGTCCCCGCAGGCTCCCTGCCCCCTGCAGGAGGCTCTGCCGCCCCCCGGCCTTCGCTGGCCCCCGGCGGCTCTCCATGGGCCGCCTCTCCTCTCCTCCCTCCCTCCCCCGCTCCCTCTCTCGTTCTCTTCTTCTTCTCCGGCTCCGGAGGAGAAGAATGTTCCAGTTCGGTACAGATTTAAACCGGTACGAACTGGAACAATACCGATCCGGTAAGTGACCGGTACGCCTATCGGTATGGATACGGCGAACCTTGATGCCAAGTAACCGACAACTTGCATATATGCAAGTTTTGTGGTCTTTATTACATGACTTACTCTGGACACAATTATAAAATGCACGCTCAAATACTATTAAGTCTTTCACTTAAGCTATGCAATGTATCCAATTGATCAGAACATAAAATGTTGCTACATACTTGGTCAATCATAAACAAAACAGAGAAATCTGTTGGTGCTCAACCAAAGCAAGGTAAGAAGTCCTATGTTTTCATCCATGCAAAGAATAGCTGAAGGAAATAAGCACCAAATGGTAGCATAAGGTGTCAAAAACTTTGCTTCTAGAGATCGGGAGGTGCTAAAGAAGTCTCGCTCTAAGGAGCACAATAGTAGGTGAGTTGAACCACAGGACCTTTTGGTGAAAATACCAAGACTATATGACAAGGAACAAATGACATCTGCCCAAGATCAAATAAACTCAAGGAATCTGACTCAACACATAGAAAAGGTATCCTAGGGAGCCTCGTGATCAAACCTCATTCTGTTGTTGATGAAGGTAAACTCCTCTCCACTATTTTCACTATGACCTAGTCAACATTATTTGCCTTAGAAGTTATATAAAAGACTTGAGTCATCTGTTTAGAGTTGTCTTCAGGTATATCACTCTGAGTAGCTTGAATTTGAAGCTGATTTAGATAGCTGGTACTTAAAAAAACGGATCTCTGTTGTACATCTACAGAAAACAAATATCAGATGTTAAATAGTGAAAAGTTTCCTGTGCCATTTTCTTTATAGTTACATTGAATGCTTGAAGAATATGTGTATACAAAACGAGGCATGAATTCAGAATACGACAAACCAATATAGGATTTCTAGTTGAAGGTTGAAAGTCCCAAAATCCAAGTGTAGATGTGGAGCAAGATTCTAGAGTTGGTGAGATATTTAAAGTAGAAGATTGCTGCAACCAGGATGCTGCATTGCCATATCTTCCTACTCGAGGTCAAATTCCTAAATTGGGTACCGTTCCTCATTTCACTATTTCTAGCCAAGAGGTTGAAAAAGAGTTTTTCACCTCCCTACTTTTATCCAAATTCAAGAGCAACTACATCACTTCAAAAATTTACCAAAAAAAAGAGCACAAAATAGGCATTCCATTTGGTTTTCAGATGCCGAGTATTAAATAAGTCAATACCAAATGGAATATAGTAAAGGGCCATGTCTATCCTTATATCCAGTCATATTGCCATTGGAAACTTCCCATAGGACAGCCCTAAGACTTTGAAATGTTCCCTCTTATATGTTGTAGAATAAGCATGACTATGCTACCCGATAGTTAATAGCATCATTAGTTTAGATAGTCAATCCCCAGTATACATTTCAAGTTCCGCATATGCAGTCTAGTGCATCTAACCCAAACATTGGTTAGTCTTTCCTTTTATCGATTCGGATTATCTTTAATTTGATCAGTGATATTCTTTGTTGCAACAACTCCCTAACGAGGGCTAGACATAATCTACAAGCATATTTCTGGGTATATGAGATTACAATAACTAAAAATACTTATGTCTAATCCTTTTTCAACTAAAATCATGCAAACATGCAATATACTTGCAACTAAACCATCATTCCTAATTTCTACAAGTTACTGAATAATATGAAAACTAGACAAGATGGTTTTCATTTCCATTGAGATGTGCAAAACTCAAAAAGAAACACCAGTCGTTTCCACAGAACAATGTGGCGATGCTGAAAAAAAGAGAATGCCTTGAAATTCCAATTGCAAGAATGCTGTAAAACTGGAACAAAAAAAGTCATGAAAGATCCTTTCAAATGTAACTAACTGAACATACTGACCTGCAAAATCTTGACTCTGCCAGCAACGTCAGGCCTATCGACGGTAACCTGGCGGTCAAACCGGCCGGGCCGCAGCAGAGCAGCATCGAGCACGTCCGGCCTGTTGGTGGCTGCAAGAACGATGACCCCGCTATTCCCCGAGAAACCATCCATTTCCGTCAAGAGCTGATTGATAGTCTGCTCCCTCTCATCATTCCCACCTCCGAGACCGGCACCGCGCTGCCTCCCCACCGCATCAATCTCGTCGATGAAGACAATGCAGGGAGCTTTCGACTTGGCCTTCTCGAACAAATCCCGGACCCGAGAAGCTCCAACTCCCACGAAGAGCTCCACGAATTCGGAGGCGGCGCAGGAGAAGAAGGGCACCCCGGCCTCGCCGGCCACGGCCCGGGCAAGGAGAGTCTTTCCGGTGCCGGGAGGACCGACCAAGAGGCAGCCTTTGGGGATCTTGGCGCCCAAGGCGGTGTACTTGTCGGGGTTCTTCAAGAAATCCACGACCTCCTGGAGCTCGAGCTTGGCCTGGTCGGCGCCGGCGACGTCGGCGAAGTTGACACCGGTCTCCGGGACCTCTTGGAACTTAGACTTGGAACGGCCGAAATCCATGGGGCCACCGAGCCCCCCGGGGCCCCCTCCCGGGCCGCCCTGGGCGCGGCGGAAGAGGAAGAAGAGGCCGGCGAAGGCGAGGAAAGGGAAGAGGAGGTTGCCGATGAAGGCGAAGAGGCCGTTTCCGCCGTCGCCCTCAGAGACGGAGATGTCGACGCCGTTCATGGCGAGGATGTCGATGAGGTCGGGGTCGTTGGGGACGACGACGGTGGCGCGGCGGCCGTCGACAGCGGTGAGCTGGAGGGCGCCGCCGTCCTTGCTGAAGCGGACACGCTCCACCTTGCCCTTCTTGACGGCGTTAAGGAACTCGCTGTAGCGCCACTGGGAGCCCTCGGGGAGGTCCGGGGACGTCTGGGGCTTGGGGGCGGTCAAGAGGGACTGGGAGAAGGGACTCGAAGGGGCACTCGGCTTCGCGGCGAACTCCAATTGGACGGGAGGGGAGTCCGGGGGAGGGGATAGGTCATCGGCGAGGGCGGGGGAGAGGGGTTGCTGCTGGGCGAGGGTGGAGAGGAGGAAGGAGGCGACGGCGGCGTTCACGGAAGGCGTTAACTCGGAGTTCGAATTATTCTCGGAATTCCTGGATTTCTTATTCCGGGGAGGGAGGAGGAAGGATTGGACGGAATTGGGCCTTGTTCTGGGATGATGGAATAAGTGGGGGACAAACGCTTTGGTTTTGGGTCTTCTGGGGTGGATTTGGGTGCCGCCGTAGAGAGTAGAAGAGAGGAGGGGATAGCCTGTGCAAGCCATTGATAGGGTATTTTGGTGCTTCCTCAGACTCTGCTCAACGGGAGTGGGACGAAGAGAGCGAGGGGACGAGAGGGAGAAATATAAAGTGTGATTTGGAACGGTGGGATTTAGTTCCACGTGGAGCGATTTGTGTCCAGTCGTCTTCATATTTGGAGGTCTTGGATGGGAAAAAATGGAGGATTTTTAGAGGAGGAGAAGAGCCGCCATCGCTACCGGAGTCGGTTCCAGGTCCAGGAGGAGAAGAAAGGCAGTCAAATGGGCTACGATTCATCAATTGGAGTGGGCTGGACCCGAACTGCAGGCCTAGTAGTAGTTAGGCCTGGGGGCCGGCCCATTTTTCAATCCCCTCTTTGCTTCATGATCATCCTACTCGTAATCAACTATCAGATTTCTAGGAATTTCCATTTTAGTTCTAAGAATATCATGAACTCTACCCAAAATTGCCAGTGTCGATTGTGTATTTCCCATTTCCCTATCTTAATTGATCATTGCAAATCCAGTTTATATGATTTTCTAATCCAATTAATGTTGAAATATGAGGCATAGGCACTTCTGTAATAAGATTCTTACATGTCTCCTCTCTTTTCAACTATTATCCTAAATATAGCTAAAATTCCAAATATATTTTTTATTTTTTTCCTACTCTTTAATTTTTTGTAAGTGTTTCTTATTAGTTCCCATTAATTTTGGTGGCTAAAATATTGTGAGCATATCCCGGTTGGTAGAAGGGATTTCATTATGATGGACTGATTAATTTGTTAATGTTCCTTTTGAACATTAGTCTTCTAAATTAAAAAATCTCTCTTGTATTAATTAATAACATGTTCTTTTTATCCGACAGATTGCATAAGGTTGCCTTCCCAATTGTATTGGATTGAAAATAAATTTACAGATAATTGCTTTTTCATACAAATGAATTTCATTATGATTTCTAAAATAATTGAAGAATTATTACATTGTGCACCTACACTTATACATATATTTTCATGTTTTTATTGATCATAATATATATATATATATATATAGCCATCTCGTGACTCAGGTGAAACCTAACTACTTGGATCATAATACATTATTACATTGAATTATTACACGTGCTTCGCCTGGAACACCAATCCATCATAAACCATAGCCCGAATATCTCTCAAAAGTGGGTGGTAGTCGCCGACTCTACTCGAAACCTACAGGATCCACCCAATCACCATCGCCAGGTCACCCTCTAGGAAGACGTCTCTCCCCATGCCTTCGTGGGATTATAACGAAATACAGCTTTGCATTTAGACCTGCTCTTCATCAGTGTAGCTCAGAAAAGGTCCTTGCTCGGAATACTTTGCTCCATCCATCAGCAGCCGGTGGCATGTGATGCTAGTGAAACTTGTTTCACTCGCCTCCTTGGCATCACAATGTCACAATACAATATGATATGATGGACCTTTCTCCATGTACATAAAACTTGCAAGAATAGGCGGAATTAATTTTCCACACTCGGTGGTGAGATATTATTTGATTACTTTCGAGCAACCATGACTCTTAATGCTTTGAAAGCTAGCTCTAAAACATCAACACAAGCACTTTGCAAACCAAGAAAATTTCGCTTTGGACTTGATCATTAATGCGAGCCTAACGTTCCTCAAACCAGTATGTTCAATTGGCATTGCATTTGGTGAATATCATTTCCAACATTATTACCTTTTGAGCTTGTAGACTTTAACGTCAGATGCGTGCCAAGATTTTTTATAATAAAGGAACTAATTAATTGATCAGTAGTGGTCGAAGGTTATGCTCCAAGTTGCCATCATGCTTAGCTTTGCCTAAGATTTTTATAATGAAGCAATTTGGCTTGGTTTCCAGTGGTTTGCCGTGGCTGGGCATCGTTATCACTGGGCTTAGGCATGCTTTATAATTCAATTCAGGATAATTGATTTTTATAATAACCATATAATAATATCTTCAATTTAGTAGCTCGTACATACATATGTATATATAAATTATAGTATTCGGTGTATATCTATATTTATCAAATAAAAGTTAATGAATGTGAATATATTAATACCCAGTTGAGTTCCAATGTGTTTTTAAGTCTGGTGGCTTAGTTCACAATCTTGAGATTATTTTTTTTTGCTAAAGAAAACGTTAGAAGTTCGATGGTCAACCACTTGAACGAAAGTGTGAATCGAGAACGAGAGAGAAACCGTGGAGTCAAGAGAACCATCCAAATAAAATCCCACGCGCCGAGTGGAGACGTGGCCTCTTGCTCACGTTTCCTCGCGGCAGCCCGACACGATGCCACGACTGAAGTGCCACCTCAGTCTTCCGTTGTTGTTGTTGTTTTGCTGAGAACCAAAAGGTGGCAATCGGATCGGATTAGACATAAATGGATTGGATCAGATGTAAATCGGATCAAAAAATTATAAACCTAAATCCAATATATTTATTAATAGGTCAGAAAATTACAATCTGAACCTGACCTGTTTATTAAATGGATAACCTGACTCAACTCGTTTAACCCGTTTAATAAACAGGTAACCCGTTTAACTCAACCCGACCCGTTTAACTGTTAGACTTAAATTAGATACTTAGCTGTTAGCAGCGTGTAAGCCAATATAATTTACCATAAATCCACCAATATTAACACGGTCAAGTAATTTTTTAAAAAATAAATTTAACCATAAATTAAAAAAAAACACTGAGAGGAACAAGGGGAAGAGAGAAATTAACAGATTACAATTTTCTTATTGGAAAAAATAAAAGAAAATGGAAACAGGAGCCCTCAAAATCTCTGATCTAGAATTCTAGGCGCTATCCCCAAATTTTTTTCTCTTCGGAAATCATCGACGGCTTCGATTCGGGTGGGGGAAAAAATCTGGAAGCCCTAGCTTTCGCCATAAATCAAACCATAAAAATCAAACCATTTTCCTCCACCGGCATACCTGCTGCTGGACTCCGCAGTACTCGCCGCTTTGAGGAAAAGATAGAGTGCGCTCTTGTCCTCCGCCGCCGCCGCCTTGGGCTCCGTCTCCGCCACCGCCTCCAGCTTCATTTCGGCGGCCTCCTCCTTAATTTTCTTCACTTCTTTGCCGCTTGCCATGGGGTTGCTTCTGGCAAGAGAGGGCGAGATGGGAGGGTGCTAGTCGTGGGGGCGTCGACGGGTGATGTAGCCACGATGATCTCGACTCGTGTGAACCGATCGGGGGGTGTGATGTAGTTGCGGTCGTCGTCGACGGGGAGGTGGAAGTAGTCGGCAAGAGAGAGGAGAGGGCGGAGGCGGAGGAGAGGAGAGGGGAGAGGGACACTGAGGGAAGAGTAGAGAGTAGAGATCTCGGGCGGCGGCGCAGCGCTTTGGACGAACCTTAACACAATAACCCTAAGGAAAATTTCGCAGCTCGCGAGTCATGGTGAAAAGTTGAAGTTTAAACTTTAAACAGCCTGAGTGCGGTGCGGGTTGTGGCCCATGCGGCGGGAGGTTGGGCTGGCCTTGGGCGGCTGAGCCTTATGGGTTGTGGCCCTTATATTCTATCAGCCCAACAGTTAAACATATTAAACGGGTTAAACGGGTTAGGTATCTAAAATCCATATCCAACCCAATTAATAAACAGGTTAAATGGGTCAACCTGTTTACGACCAGAACTTGTTTAGGCCAAACCCAAACCTGTTTATGGCGGGTCGAATACGGGTCGGGTTGGCGGGTCGGGTCATATTTTGCCATCCCTGGCTGAGATGGGTACGAATACACCTAATAAAATCAAATTACACTAACTCGTAGAGTGCCAGTGGTAGCTCCCCCTCCTCTAAACCAAAGATGTACAATGAGTGGTGGGCCGCTTAGACAGCCACCCGGTCGGTCGATCCATTAGCTTCTCTAAATACATGCTGGGCCTGGAAGACCCCTATCCCTCATCATCATCCCTATATCCCAGATCAGGAGATGGTCCGTGCTTTCACCATCCGAATCCATCCAATAGCCGTGGCTGAGTCGCTCTCCAAAATGATTGAACTAGCCTGCAGCACCACTTGTGTATATTGAAGACCAGCTCAGACCGCTTGCAACTCTGCCCCTGAGATCGACGTGTCAAATAATTGACAACCATCTGCTGCCACTATCCTCAACTATGAATTCTATATAATAAAATTTGTACCATCTTACATGCCTCCATCCAGTACCGATCCATCAAAGTTTCTTTGTATATTCTCTAGTACAAATTCAAGATAAGACCGAAAAATACGGAGTCGACTTAATTGACGAGAAGTCGTCTGCCCCTTCCAATTTTCCTCCACCGGCGCCTACGGAAAGGAGCCGCCTGCAATCGTCTTCGTGTCGGCATTCAAAGCCTTTAACCTTGTTTCAAGGAGAAAGAGATAAAAAGACGACTGCAGGCACGGAAGTCATCGCAAAATCATTACAAAAAATTATTTTTCTTAAAGTGCTAAGATTTTAAATTAAAAAGAGTAGAGTGCTACGGTTTTTTTATCCATATCATCTTTAATTATTAAAATTTATCAAACATAATTTAGAAAAATGTTATGCTCACGTTAATTCGAACCATTCACAACATATAAGTTACATCATACATATATTAGCTGATAGAAAGTAAAATCATTAAACCATATTTGCTAATATATGAATGACAATTTAACAAACACCTATATCCTCAAGTCCACAAATTAAAAGAAAAAACAAATTAATTATTCAAGGACCTATGAGATATTTTAAAAATAAATTAAAAATCTACAAAAGAGTGGAGCAACGAGCAGCAGCAAATGATCATAGTATAGTATGAAGTGGTATTGTGATTTACCCAATTTCAATCACTAAGCAAATTTGGTGACAGGATTTGGGCCCCGGTCTTTGGGGATTTGGCATCGAACCGGCATGAGAAGAGAACCAAGGGCGGAGAAGACTAATGGATGATGGAGAAACTAAGAGTTCTACAGGGGAAAGCAAACTAAGAAATAAAAAGTTCGATTAGGGAAGGCAAACTAAGCTGGGCGTCATTCATTGATGCTGTGATGGACTCGAATAAAATTGGGTTTCCAAACTTCAGACTCCATGCGATTTGGTTGGGATTTTTTTTCTTTTGTGCTTCCTTTTTGAAATGGAAAAGCTAATAGAAGATTCTATAGAAGGCATTACTCTAATCATAGTTTATGCAAACATCAATTATTTAAAAGTTTGGAAAGTGGAAGCGAGTTACCAAGATTCTCGGAGTGGGATTGGGGGATCCCGCAACTCATGCAACTTAAGACTCAAACAGGATACACAACAATGTAGCTCCACCCCCGAAGAGGATGGATGCTGACACTTTTTCCTCAACTTAGAAATTGTGAACTTTTTTTTTCTTATTTGATGAAAGGGGAGGCTGAAGCCTGAAAGGGCACCCAATTTTGTATGTAAATTGTTAATTTTATTTAAATTGGGACTATAACACCTAATTGACAGCAGTTTAATAAAAACAGCAGCATCTAACATCGCTATCTAGATCACATGGAGGGTTACTTAGAGATTAATTTTAAGGATTTTTTGCATGGATACCCTTCTAAATATCGAATTTTAAAGGAGCAAATATGATGTGAAACAAGGACAATTAACTTGGGATATTGGAACATGACAAGAAAAATCTAATTTGTATATCCTCTTCATAAATGGTAGTTCATAATGGAATGTGTTGCTGCTCAAAATCCGACTTGATGGAGTGTAGCACGATACTGAAGCTAATCCACAATTATAGAAGGTGATCAGAAGGTCGTTGAAATATGTCTGGCTGGGATCCTTCAATGCTTAAGTTAAGAAGAGTTTTCAGAGGAAAATGCAAGATAAAAGAGAGAGGGAAGAATAAGACTATCGTATTCAGATTTCTCGTCATACCTAGGAGGATTCCATGCTTAATATTAATAGAGAACATGTTGCAAATTTGCACGATTAAAAACATGTGATTCACAGATAAGTTGTTGATCTCTTGTCATAACTGCTGATCGCATAGTTAGGATATTTTTTTTTTTAGTAATCATTTGGAGACTTGATTGGCCGTTAGTTTTGCTCAGCTAAGTTATTAAGTGAGATTTTAGAAATGACGAATTGGAGCCGGTCGATGATCGTGCGGAACATATGGTCGTTAGGTTGTAGGTTGATAACTTAGAGCGCCACCTAATGCTTCAAAGTTAAAGGTAATGATTTCGAATGCACGGTGGTCCACCAAACAGGGATGAAGACAAAAACCAGAGACGACTCTGGACATATGCCGTAAACTGGATGGCATTCAATGAGCATGAGCCTAATCCAGAGTTGCTAGGGGGGCAACAGCGCGTACGTTACCCATGTTGCAGGTAGCTTTTCTCGGTGCGAAACAAATAATAAGATTACGACAAGATAAGCACTACATGTATCACCCCACCCACCTTGCCGTAGTGAACACGAAATCAACATCAAGACCTGGCGACGCTGCGTCCATTGACTACTCAAAAGCACAGAAATTTCAGCAGAAGCTTCAAAGCGATCGCCCGCCTCTGGTCATTTGCTGACGGAACCAATACGAGGGATAGAGATAAGGTCTAGTTCCTGCTCCATTCTCTATATAAGCTCTCCCCCTTCCACACCCAAACTCCTACAACAAAAATAAGAGAGTGGAAAGAAGATCAAAGAAATGAAGGTCTGGTTGTTGGCAATACTTTGCTCGGCCTCCATACTTGGCAGCCTCGCACAGCAGTGCGGCAGCCAAGCCGGGGGGACGACATGCCCCAATGGGCTATGCTGTAGCCAGTATGGCTACTGTGGTTCCACCTCGGCGTACTGCGGCACTGGCTGCCAGAGCCAGTGCAGCGGCGGCGGTGGCTCAACTCCCAGCCCAACCCCTAGTGGTGCTGGCTCGGGTGTGGCCTCTCTCATCAGCTCCTCACTGTTCGACCAAATGCTCAAGCACCGCAACGATGCGGCCTGCCAAGCCAAGGGATTCTACACTTACAACGCCTTCATTACCGCGGCGAATTCCTTCGCTGGCTTCGGCACAACCGGGGACGACACTATTCGCAAGAGGGAGATCGCCGCTTTCTTGGCACAGACCTCCCATGAAACAACTGGTTAGTTCTACTTTCTCGTATAATTCCGGACTTCATTCGTGTTCCTTCTCGTATCTCGTCAGGTGATGGTACGCGGTGCTGTTTTATTTGGTTAGGTGGGTGGCCAACTGCACCAGATGGCCCGTATGCCTGGGGCTACTGTTTTAAACAAGAGCAAGGCAATCCGCCGGCTTACTGTGTCCAAAGCGCGCAGTGGCCCTGTGCTGCAGGAAAGAAGTACTACGGCCGAGGACCAATACAAATCTCTTAGTAAGTAGTTTACGACTCCTTGGTGCATTTCTTTCGCTAAACAAGAAAGAACTTGGCCTGATTAATATAAGGAACCAGCTTGCTTAACATGCATAATCTGAACTTTAAATATGACAAGCTCATTAATTACCCTGAAAGAAATTAGGCTGGATCAAGATATATATCTTGCCATGGATCAGCAATTGCGACATGTTAGATATTTTTTATTCTTTGAGAGACGAAGAATTCTAAATGTGAATCCTTCCAGCAACTACAACTATGGACCGGCTGGTAAAGCCATTGGCCAAGACCTGCTCAACAACCCGGACTTGGTCGCCACCGACCCGGTCGTCTCCTTCAAAACGGCGTTATGGTTCTGGATGACCCCACAATCCCCAAAACCTTCGTCGCATAATGTCATCACCGGGCAATGGACGCCGTCGGCAGCCGACCAAGCGGCGGGACGTGTTCCGGGATATGGGGTCATCACCAACATCATCAACGGTGGGATTGAGTGCGGCAAGGGGCAGGACAGCAGCGTAGCAGACCGGATTGGGTTCTACAAGAGATACTGCGACATACTGGGAGTGAGCTATGGAGACAACTTGGACTGCTACAACCAGAGGCCTTTTAATCAATAAGTTGCATAACAAAAGCGTGTAATAATAAAGACTTGGCAGTAGTACTAAATAAATCTGCTGTCTTTAAGATCTGAAATACTTGGGACAGCAACATGGCGGCTGTGCCATGCATTAACAACTGCGGAAGTCTTAAGGAATTAAGTTGACGATAAAACGAAAGGAATAAAAGAAAGTTTGCTCAATTGTTCGAGGGGAGTATCCCATATCTTTTTTTCTTTCCAGAACAAAGACTTTTGACTTACTAATTAGGCATGTATCCATATATATCTTCGCTTCGTTGGCGAGTTGGGTGTTGTAATGAGTGTGATGCTTGAATTTTTTCATTGATTGTGTTAACCTTCGCCAAGTTCCATCCATTGATTTACGTTAGCAAAAATATGAAACAAACATGAAAAGAAAAAAGAAATCCATTCACTGCTACGGTCTGGATTTAAATCTCCTAATGAAAACATGTTGTTGCCGGAATTTGGACCCGGGGGCGACCACTGGGCCAGGAAGGAGGAGCTCCGGCGAGGATCGGCGAGCGGCGACGGTCCGGCGATGCGCGACGTCTTCCGGAAGACCTGCAAGAAGCCGGTGGCCGGATTTTCCGGCGCCGGCCCTCCGATGCTTAAGTCAGAGGGGAGGCCAAAAATGTGAATAACTGAAGTTCAAGAGAGCGAGAGTCAGGGTGAGAGAGAGTCCAGAGTCCCCGTCCCCCCACAGGGGGTTTTCCTTTTATAGGAGGGCAACGGGTTTACCTGTGACGCGACAGGGCAAACGTACTGCCGTATGATTGGGCATGCAACGGAAATTAATGCTCGATCGTGTAAATCAATGCTATTTTCGTAGGAGATCAGGCCGAAGCTTTCGAATTATTGCAGAGCCATGCTGCCATTCATAGCCAAACAGGTTTGCCGTAAGGAGTTGGATATCCGTAGATAGCAGGTGACGCGCATTAATTGTTGAGTGAGTCGGAGTTCTGGAGGCTGTGCGCATTAATTATTGGCGGCGGTGGCAGGGCATGGTCTCTGGTTGATATATCGTGGCGTAGCCGGCAAGTAAATCATGATGCAGTGAGGCTGCTGCAGGGCATGGCTGCAGCATATGGACGACGAGGTCGGCCTTCTAAGGTCAACTCGGCCTTCTGTAATTAGCCTTCTGAGCTCGGCCTTCTGCATGAGCCGACCGGCATGAGCTCGGCAGCCTTCATGAGCTCGGCAGCCTTCTGTGCTCGGCCTTCTGCATGAGCCGGCCTGCATGAGCTCGGCAACCTTTATGAGCTCGGCCTGGATGAGCTCGGCCTTGCTATCGGATTTAGGTGCTTTAATTGTGCTTGTAGGATGGTCCATTTTTCCCCCCACACATGTTATATCTCGTATTATGGAGATTGAGGATGTCTCGTCTCTAAAATCGAACCATCCAACTATGAATTTCTCCTATCGAGGCCAAGAGGGTCCAGTCTTTGAATCTGTACCGTCTGAAATCGCCCGTAATGATGAGATAGTCAATGCGTTGAAATAACTGCCATGCTTTCAAGTTAGGCAACAGACAATTCAAGGAATGCTTGGGTGAGGACCACTGGAACGGGCGTATATCAGCAAATCTTAATATAGAATCTATCAACGAAGAAAGCACATGGGAACAAAAGCTAAATTCTCAAAGACCACGTGCTCGGTCGTCTCAAGTCCCTACTTTATCTAAATATCACAAATTGCAACATTGCATGACTGCCCTTGTGAATGTCAAGTAGAGCTTATGCTCCAATTTTTATGATTTCTCCTTGAAAGCATCCAATAATTTTTTTAAAAAAAATGCCAAGCATTTGTTTTTTCTGAATATGCAACATATCCTTATACTTTCAAATAAAGAAAGATGAAAACAATTTAAAACTTATAATCCAAGAGGAAATAATTGATAACACAATTTAAAACTTATAATCTATCATATGGGCAGTAACTAATTTAATAATTCAAGAGCAGTTAGAAAAAAAAAAAAGAAGAAAAAGTATCGTGCCCTTTATTTCAGTTCACTTTTATGGATAAAATTCACTAGTTTTAAATAGCAACAATCCCAGAACAATCCAAACCAACTAAATCTCCATCTCCAAAATTTTATTTTCCTTTTCCTAGCCTCTTGCTCTATTTTTTTAATAAAAAAAAGAAGAGGATTTCTATATTGTATTTTTCAAAACAAAATAAATAATACAATTTTTTTAGGATTCCAACACACACCTTCCTCCATCCACACTACGTCGCCGACCTCGTTTTCCGCCGGCCAGCCTTCACCAGGCACGGCGTGTCCACCAGCGTCACCATGCAATTATACTACAAACACAGTGACGTGCTCAACGGAATGGTCGCCGTCGGGCTAATCCTAAACCCTGTCAAGTAATTGTGTTGCAGATGAAACACCTTGATCGCCCCCGCCAGCATCCTGTCCATGAACGTCGCTAAGACATCGCCGAAAAACTAGTTATTATTCAGATACAACCTCTTCGCCACCTCCGGAGCCACCATCACCGATAAAGATCTTCTTGCCATTAGTAGCTTTTGATGATCTTCTTCCGCTTCTTCCCTTCTTTGTGCCGGCCGACCACTATCGCTGGTGGTACCATGGCTGAAGGCCGCCGTCACTGGAGCTCGATCACCTTGGGCATCCATCTCCACCCCTGATCCAATAAGAAGAGGATGAGATCGAGCTCTCCCCTATTTGGGGGAAGAAGAAGAGAGTCTTTCCTCTCTCCTTTCTCCCTCCTCTCTCCAAGCTCCTTCTTTCTTCTCTCTCTTTTGGTTTCTCTTTTTTTTTTTGTTTCTCTCTTTGCATGATTTTATGGACCCAACTAGAGGGTCAGGTGTTCTCACTGTAGACCCAAGTTGAACCCCAGTAGAGAATTTTGGACTAGTGTTGCTGCAGCCACTCGTCGCACTAGCTTTACCTCAACCATCGTCGAGTGTCGTTGGACTCTATCATCATGAATCCCTATTGTGTTACCCGAACTATAGTCAAATCTGTTTCTCCTGGCACTGTAGATCCACAATAGCTGCTTTGGCCTCCCCTAGCTTCCTGAATATGTTTCCCACCTCCTCCTGATTCCAGTGTCTTAAGCATTGCTTTGTGAGCTCCAGTTTGCGGCACACCCTATACATCACGTCCCCCCTCACCGGCACCCCCCATGCCTCCCACACAATCTCGCTTGACCGGGGGTAAGAAAGCCAGAAGTTTTCAAATCTAAAAGGGCACTAATAATGAAGGAATTAGAGGTACTGGCCAGGATCGGGTAATGGTCTGAAGCAATCCGTGGTAGATGGCTCACATAGTAGTCCGGATGGTCCTGCACCCACTTAGCCATGGCAAAAGCTCTATCCAGCCTTTTCCAGACTCTAGCTTGTCCCTATCGATTGTCGCACCAAGAGAATCTCGAGCCAGTAAATCCAAGGTTGACCAGTCTATTTACCATTATAAAATTCTAGAACTTCTTTATCTTCTGCTTGTTGGTGAAGGCCTTCCCCCTAGCTTCTCTTGCGGGTGATCTATGCAGTTGAACTACCCTTCTACCACTGTGGGGTGCATTTGTTGGAACAATTTGGTTGCCTCATCCCACAATGTCCTCCTTTCCCTAAAATCCGTATTGGCATACACCACAGTTAGGATCCATAGCACACCAATTCCTTCAAAAATCACAACCTGTTGGTTGCAAACATTGAAAATGTCCAGCTTACAACATCCCTGTCTCCAAGTTGCAATGATGCCGCCAAACAACCCTTAGGATTCCGCTGCATGGAACCCCCAGATCCTTGATATGGCCTGCCTAGCTCATTGAAGACTCCTCGCGGAGAGCCGGGTTTCAAACCGAATACATACCTCCAGGTTGTGTAAATAGATCAACCTACAGATGGCCAAGGCAAAGGAGAGCTTCCAGCACCGCTCCCCCCCCCTCCCCCCGGCAATTCCATAGTCAGATCTTCATTCTTCAATCCAGGGTATATCCTGGACCATGCTCCTTGTAGGGTCTCCTTCAATTTGTGGATCAGAAGCCCATGGGGCTCCCCACTCAATTTCATTTCGTCTTCAAATGGTATCTCACCCGAAGCTTCCATAGTTGGTTCGGCTAGCGCCACCTTCTCCTTCCCCCTTCCTCCCGCAACACCCATCACTTCCGCCTCAGCTCGGCCCTTCCAAGATGGCTCCATTGTCCAAGCTCGTCTTCATGGGTGTCGGATCCACCGTGCCCGCCGGAGGAAGCGCCGTCGCCAGAGGCCGGGATGATGAGCCCTCTCTCACCTGCCCCGTCGAGAATTAACCCCATCCGCGTAGCAGCCCCCATTCGGCCCCCCTTCCACCAGAAAATATCCGATGCAGGTAGACAATACACTCATACCCTCTCTGACCCATGGTTATCTACGTGTGAGTACGTCATCCCAGCACCACCTCAGTACCAGCAGACCAGAAGCGCTCTCATCGAGCGCATCCAGACGGAGGGTATCCGGTCCCCCGAGCCTTTAATAGCCCGACCCACTCCTCTCCAAACCACCCTTCCTGCGAGACTTGGGTGGGCTTCTGGCCCTCTTCACGAGGCCCAGGCCCAATGCCAACGAGGCCCCCTTCGCCCATTCCAGCGGGTCTCTAGGTTGGGCTGGGCCCGCACCGCAGCCCACCTCGGAGCTTGACTCGGTGCTCGGGCCGAGTTGACCCGCTTCTTCTCCTGGAACTGCCGAGCCACCTGATTCGCCCGCCGAGCCGCCTCTCTTCGGCGATCTTCTCCGGGCAACCTTTTCTGGTTTCTGCCACCCATCCAGGTCCGAAGGGGAACTAGGTGAGCTTTTTCGGATCCAGGAAGGCACTGATGCCGGCGGCGCAGCAGGCTTGGCCCAGGTTCCGGTCATCTTCCTCAGCCCACTCCCCACCTTGGATGCTTCCGGCAGCCGAGTTCTGTTGGTGGCTAGCCATGGTTCGAAGACCAGGCGACAACCTTTCCCCGTTCGTTTCTTTGCTGGCTGCCCCTGGATCTCTGGACTGGACTCCACCACCATAAGATCTTGTTCCACCTGGGTTCGAGCTTCCTCCACCGCAACCGGAGCTGGAGAAGAAAACCTGCAAGCTCCTTCCCCGTGGCCGATTTGGGCGCATCGATAGCATAATGTTGACATGCTTTCATAGGTGACTTCTGCCAGAACTTCCCAGCCAACCCCCCGATGAACACCCCGGCATAAGAGGAGATCCGACGTCCAGCTCAATCTTCACTCTTGCATAACCTATCCTCAGGCGTTGCTCAGTGCACTCATCCACCATGATCGGCCAGCCCACCTTCGCAGCAATCTCCAGCACAGATTCCTTCTCCTAATATTCAAGTGGCAGCCGAGGAAGCCATAGCCACATTGCTGTTCAGTTGACTTGTTGGTCCTGGAGACGAAATCCGGTTGCCACCTCTCCATGGCCAAGAGTTGGCCGATGACTAACCAAGGCCCGTTCTCCCTCGCTGCTTCCCTATCAGTCTCGCATCTGAAGCGTATCGTGAGGTGATCTCGTAGTTGAGTTTCCCCTTCGGGCGGATCTCTCGGGCGATCCATTCCGCGAGCTGATCTCATAGTCGATGCACAAAATTTGATGCAGGCGCACTTCCGCTTTTTTGGATGGGGAGATCAGAAAATTCAAAGCAAGCCAGCTCTAGTCATATATATTTTTTTTAATTTTTTATAACTTTAGCGGTGCATTACACGCGAAGAGCCCTAGGCAGCTCTCCCTCATGCATCCACAGAGTACCGACTTAGTGATTAACCACGTAAGAGGCCAACCAATCGGCGGTCCCATTAACCTCACCTATAGCGATAAGGTCTAGTTACTACTCCATTCTCTATATAAGCTCCCCCCTTCCACACCCAAACTCCTACAACAAAAATAAGAGAGTGGAAAGAAGATCAAAGAAATGAAAGATCAAAGAAACGAAGGTCTGGTTGTTGGCAACACTTTGCTCGGCCTCCATACTTGGCAGCCTCGCACATCAGCACCCAGACCAAATAGGGGGTGGCTCAACTCGCAGCCCAACCCGTAGTGGTAGTGGTGGTGTCTCGGGTGTCGCCTCTCTCATCAGCTCGTCACTGTTCGCCCAAATGCTCAAGCACCGCAACGATGCGGCCTGCCCAGCCAAGGGATTCTACACTTACAACGCCTTCATTGCCGCGGCGATTTCCTTCAGTGGCTTCGGCACAACTGGGAACGTCACTATTCGCAAGAGGGAGATCGCCGCTTTCTTGGCACAGACCTCCCATGAAACAACTTGTTAGTTCTACTTTCTCGTAAAATTCCGGACTTCATTTGTGTTCCTTCTCGTATCTCGTCAGGTGATGGTACGCGGTGCTGTTTTATTTGGTTAGGTGGGTGGCCAACTGCACCAGATGGCCCGTATGCCTGGGGCTACTGTTTTAAAGAGGAGCAAGGCAATCCCCCGGCTTACTGTGTCCAAAGCGCACAGTGGCCCTGCGCTGCAGGAAATAAGTACTACGGCCGAGGACCAATGCAAATCTCTTAGTAAGTAGTTTACGACTCCTTGGTGCATTTCTTTCGCTAAACAAGAAAGAACTTAGCCTGATTAATATAAGGAACCAGCTTGCTTAACATGCATTATCTGAACTTTAAATATGACAAGCTCATTAATTACCCTGCAAGAAATTAGGCTGGATGAAGATATATATCTTGCCATGAAGCAGCTTGCGACATGGTAGATAATTTTGTAAGAATTCTAAGTGTGATTCGAATTGAATCGTTCCAGCAACTACAACTATGGACCGACTGGTAAAGCCATTGGCCAAGACCTACTCAAGAACCCGGACCTGGTCGCCACCAACCCAGTCGTGTCCTTCAAAACGGCGTTATGGTTCTGGATGACCCCACAATCCCCAAAACCTTCATCGCATAATGTCATCACCGGGCAATGGACGCCGTCGGCAGCCGATCAATCGGCGGGACGTGTTCCGGGATATGGGCTCATCACCAACGTCATCAACGGTGGGATTGAGTGCGGCAAGGGGCAGGACAGCAGGGTGGCAGATCGGATTGGGTTCTACAAGAGATACTGTGACATACTGGGAGTGAGCTATGGAGACAACTTGGACTGCTACAGCCAGAGGCCTTTTAATCAATAAGTCGTATAACAAAAGCGTGTAATAATTAATAAAACTGTAAGGCTACTTGGTCGTAGCACTAAATAAATCAGCTGTCTTTGAGATCTGTAATATATAGCTGGGACAGCGACATGGCGGCAGTGCCATGAACAGGTACTGGGGATCTTATCTTGTAGCCTTGGTTATGGAAGTCCATGGAAGTTTACGATAAAAGTAAAATAATAAATGAAAGTTTGCTTAATTGTTCAGGGTGAGTATTCCATATCTTTTCTTATTTATTTCCAGAACAGACTTTGGCTTACTAATTACGCATGTATCCATATATATCTTCGCTTCGTTGGCGAGTTGGGTGTGGCGATGAGCGTGATGCTTGAATTATTTCATTGATTGGGTTAACCTTCGCCAAGTTCCATCCATTGATTAACGTTAGCAAAAATATGAAAGAAACATGAAAATAAGAAAGAAATCCATTCACTGCTACGGTCTGGATTTAAATCTCCTAATGACAGCATATTATATCTCGTATGCGAGGATCTGAATGCAAGCATACAAGCTCGGCCCATGCTTTGTATGGATTAGTGCATACTGAGGTATGGATCTATTAGAGTTGACTATGGACTTTTTGTTTGAAGAGGATGCTAGGGCTTAAATGAAGAATATATGCAAGAGTCTATGTGAGCATGTGCTATATCAGCTATGCACTATCCAATTAGTGGTTTTACTGATAATGATATCTTGTAAACACACTAAACATGACTTGCACTTGTCCATGGCAAGCTCAAAAGTATCCAAAGTCGAGTCTGGTTTATATATGGTACCTCAGGTTAGTTTTCTGTTTAGTGTTATTGTCTTGGATTTCAATTCTAAGCAAGATTTCAACATCTAAAATGCTTCACTAATTAACTTAAGAGATGTATTTAAGAAGTTCACCCTGCTGGTATATATATATATATATATTCTCATTGCTTCCTCTTTCCTGGCATCTTCTGACATGTAAAGAATCAAAGCGAATGGTGCAGGGCAGCAGAGTGATTTTTTGAGGCGATTTTTCCGAGTCGCCGTGCATAATATTTTTTATACTACCCCAGAAAGAAAAACTTAGGACTCGTTTAATTCACAGAAAAAAAAAGAGGAGGAACAAATGAATGGACTACCATTAGATACAGCCATAAATACACCAACCCACCCACCTTACCGTAGTGCGCACGCGATCGATTTCAAGACTCGGTCGGTCCTGATACTCCACTAACCGGACGCTGCGTCCATTTTCCTTGAACAGTGAAGACAATCCAAGCTTCAGAGATGTCCCTTTTTTTTTTATGGTTATAGCATGTGAGTATAAACCGATCTTATCCCCATTTATTTATGTTTCCCTCGCCATTTCTTGACCACACCAAATGAGAGATATCTAGTTATTTAGAGTGATAGGGATATCAGAGTCCTTCATTCCGATGATCGCGTCTTCAGAGCCACTCGCTCACATTCACACTAGAGATTGACATCATTATGGCTACGAGAGGATCCTGAGCCACTGGATTGAGTCAGATCCAGATCGGGTCCATTTGAGTCTGCGTCATGTTTTTTTATTTGCCTTATTAGTTGCTTTTGTTTGAGTTGATTTGGTTATGTTTCTGTTATTTTGGAGTCGATTTGGTTGTTGAGTTAAGTGATTGGATCAATTGATCAATGTAAGATCTAATTATAAAGGTCTAATTTTGAATGTGATCAATTGGTTTAATGGTCTAGGTTTAATTTAGTATGTAATTAATTAATTAACTTAGTCAATTAATTGAAGGGTCCAAGTTTGGTTAGTTGTTAATTGTTGACTTGGTCAATTCATGATGTAAGGCTATATAAGGGCTACCCCGCTTATGAATTAGGAGAATTGAATGACTGGATAAAAAAAAAACTCTAGTCTTCTTTCCGTTTCTTCTTCTTCTTCCTCCTCCTCTTTTCTTATTCCTGCGTCTCTATAACCTCTTATTCCTGCGTCTCTATAACCTCTTCTTTGTTTTCTTTCTCTTCTTCTTTCTTCTTCTCTCTCCTTCCTGCAGTGGTCCGCCATCAGCTTGGTATCAGAGCTCCGTCCGTCATCACAAAGTCTTTTTGGTCTTTAAAGATAACTAGCCTATTACCTTACAACAAACTTGCTTGGATTAATATTTTCGGCTAAGAATTAAGATCCTCCATACCGGATTAGGCTTGCTTTTTTGCCTTGTTATGAGTGCTCGCTCCCGGGTGTCCTGGATGAATAGTACATCAGTCCGCAAAAAGCAAAAAATCAAACGTCGGATTCCATTTGGGCCCGCAGGCCCACAAGCTGCAGCCACAGCCCACAAGGGAAATCACTCTGACTGTCCTATTCCATAAGGACTGGCGAGTACTGAGGCCCAAGCCGCTCCGACTCTTCCCACAAAACCTTCAAATCTACCACCCAATTTACGAACGCTAATCGGATCATCCCCTTTTCCCTCTCCTTCTCCCCTCCCTTGCCTCTATCTCCAAAACACTAACCCTAACCCTAACTCTCTCTCGAATCCATCCAGCCATGGGAAACTTGATGGTGAAGAAGGTTCTCAACAACAACAAGCGAAACAACAAGAGGTGCAAGCTCGGTCTCAAGCCCAAGAAGAAGTAGAGCCACCCCGCCGTCGCCCACGACCACGACCTCGTCCTCTTTAGCACCGAAAGCGACAGTGCCTCTAGCAGCCGGGGTGGTGGTGGGGGCTCCGATGACGATCCTCGACCACTTACCCACCCCTGACCACCTCCTCGAGCCCTACACCAAGGACCAGCTCATCGGCTTTCTCCTCGACACCGCCGCTGCCGACCCTGACCTCCTCGCCCGATCCATGTCGTCGCTGACCACGATGTCTCCCATCGCAAGATCTTCATCCATGGCCTCGACTGGGACTGTAATGTCCGGGCCCAATACAGACTGGGCCCAATACTGTAGGGCCCAGTAGAAAGGTATTGGGCCAGGGTGAAGGGTTAGCAGGCCTTGCAGGCCCTGGAGGAGCAGACTGCCATCTTCCCCGAGGGCTGAAAGGATAGGACCACCAGATGGCCAACGGAGAGACCCCCACAGGCATGCACAACCAGAGCCCGCCACCTCCTCCTCCTCGGCAG
>JAOXJJ010000438.1:5224894-5254099 GCA_025769935.1 Phoenix roebelenii
ATGCTACTGATCGAATGCAACTGAGCTGACCTTGCTAGTGGCCGAGAATGACTAAGCTGGCCTTGCTAGTGGCCGAGAATGACTAAGCTGGCCTTGCTAGTGGCTGAGAATGACTAGCTGGTCCCGCCAGTGGCCGAATGGACTTCGTAGTAGCATCCGAGAGAATCGACCACGGCATGCCGGGGGCACGATTTCATGTGCATGTTTTATGAAAATTCTGTTTAACTGAAAATACTGCTCTGTTTTAATTCGCATACATATTATGCCATGATAAATTTGTTAGACAAACATGCATGTCAGCTTCTCAAATCCTGATCAACATGTTAGCCTATTGGTTGATCTGATAGGATTATGCGGGATTACTTACTGAGCCGTGTAGCTCATGTCTGTTTATATTTCATCTCTTTTCAGATTCTCATCAGTGATCGCCATCAGATATGTTTTTATTTCTTTTGTTACAGAGCTTCGTTATTTTTGGAGAAGCCTATATATTTGGTACATTTGAACAGCATAGAAGTTCTGTATTTTTATATCAATCTTAAAGATTGTAATGCACATATTTTAATATATGAAAGTTTGAAATCTATTGGCTACCTATTACCCCTGTATGAGGTTGCGTGCCATTGTGGGCGAATGTCGGCAATGGCACGATCGTGTCACGGATCCGGGTCCGGGGCGTGATAGGGACGCCACACGCGAGACCTACCTCCAAGTCTTCAATCCCTACAAACCCATCGAGGACTGCAATGTTGTCGTTGACAAGGTCACGTGCCGTGCCAAAGGCTATGGCTTCATTCTCTTTCGCTCCTATGCCGGTGCCATTGTCGCCCTTGTTGTTGACCCGAACCTGGTCCAGATCCAAACCAGACCCAAATTTTTTGGGTCGGGTCCGGGTTATATATAGACTCGAACCGACTCAAATGACCCATTGGGTCAAAAATTATAGCCGTGGACTCGATCTGACCCGATCTTCAAATGGATTGGGTTTGGGTACAAAATTAGGATTCGAACAAGAAACCGAATTGGGTCAGGGTTACCCAAGACCCAACCCGACCTGACCCATTTCTATCTATATATGTATGATATATGAATGATACTGATAAGTAAGAAGTAAGAACATTTTTATAATGATTTCTGTATTAAATCATATTTTGATCATGTATGCTTGTGATTGATAGTATGATGGATGCGTATATGAGCATAACTTACACTTACATAATCAGATTAATAGATGTGGTGCTCTAGACTAACCATGTTATATTGATTGCCTCATCACGGGCAAAAAACGTGACTGTGGTTAGTCTAAAATCGGAATAAAAGGAAATTAATGTGCGAATGTGAACTTGAATGAATGAGCAAGAACTTTGGGCTTATCTTGTTACTATCGATTGCCTCATCATTGGCTAACAATATGATACCATCGATTACTTCATCACAGGCTGGATATATGATACTATCAATTGCTCCATCACTGGCTAGAAATATGATACTATCGATTGCCTTGTCACAATCTAGAAATGTGATACTATTGATTGCTCCATTATATGCTGGAAATGTGATACTATTGATTGTCCCATCATAAGTAAGAAATGTGATACTATTGATTGCCCTGTCATAGGCTAAAAATGTGATACTATTGATTGTCCCATCACATGCTAAAAATGTGATACTATTGATTGCCCTGTGATAGGCTGAAAATGTGATATTATTGATTGTCTCATCACGGGCTAAAAATGTGACTAGAATTTAGCCCAAAGTTGAAAATATAATTGATGTGGATCAAGTTAAAAAGAAATGGAACGAAAAGTATTGAAAACACTAATGATGATTTATGAGATATCATATGCTATACCACTCTTGAATGACTAAATTTCTGTTGATATTTGATGTACATACTTATACTAATTATTCGAGCATTATTGATAGTCGGTTTGTAATTTTGTGATGTGTGCAACAATTTCTTGGGATTTTTAAACTTATATTATTATTGTGTTGGTGTGGATGTATGGAGATTCTTACGGGGTTGCAAAGCTTATAACTTCTTTGTTTTTCTCTTTTTGAGAGTTGCAGGTTGCATATTACATAACTATATATAGTTGGATCACGAGTGAAAGGATAATTAAGTAGAGCATCACTGATACTGGTTAGTTAATCAAATTTTGTAATTGGTTCAACTTTGTTGTTTGTTATGAATTAAGATCATTATTGTTCAATAATATTAAGGTTGTAATATATTTTTAGGATTTGCATATTCTCTAGGGCTCTACTTTAGGGAGTGTGCGGTCGTGTCGCATGCTAAACCCGATAGTTAGGTTCGGGGCGTGACAAGTTGGGATGACGGCATGACGACTGTGCCATTAACAAGTGGGGATCTTATCTTGTAGCTGTGCTTATGGAAGGCAAGGAAGTTGACGGTAAAAGCAAAAGAATAAAAGAAAGCCTGCTCAATTGTTCAAGGTGAGTATTCCATGTCTCTTCTTCTTTCCAGAGCAAAGACATTGACTACTAATTCGAAATGTTTCCATATCTTCGCTTCGTTGGCGAGTTGGGTGTGGTGATGATTGTGATGCTTGAGTTATTTCGTTGACGGGGTTAACCTTGGCCAAGTTCCATCCATTGATGTCAAAAATTTGAAAGAAGCATGATCTTAAAAAAAAAAAAAATCATTCACTGTGACGGTCTGGATTCAAATCTCCTAATGAATACATGTCATATCTCGTTTGCAAGGACCCGAATGCTTATGGAAATCGACGATGTCCCGTCTCTAAAATCGAACCATCCAACTATGAATTACTCATATCGACACCAAAGAGGGTCCAGTCTTTGAAGTTGCACCGTCTGAAATAGCCTGTTATGATGAGATAGTCGATGCGTTAAAATCGCTGCCATGCTTGCAACTTTGGCAACGGACAATTCAAGTAATGGTTGGGTGAGGACAACTGGAGCGGATATTTAATTTCATATCAGCTATGGGCTGCTGAGTATATTCCAAATATTTATACAGAATCAATCAAAGAATCAATCAGAATAATATTTTTTATAAAATTCTGAGTTATTACAAATGGTATCAAAACGAATTCAACATATGCTCCATATGGACTAGTGCATACTGCAGTATGGATCGATTAGGCTGACTCTGAACTTTTTGTTTGAAGAGGATGCTAGCACTTAAATGAAAGAAGTATGCAAGGATTTTTGTGGGCATATATGTAGTCCTATATCAGCTATACACCAGATAGATCTTAGTATATATATGGATAATTAGTGGTTTTACCGATAATGATATCTTATAAACACACTAAACACACTTGTTCAAGACAAGCTCAAAAGTATCTAAAGTCGAGTCTGGGTTACGTATAAGGCTGCAAATGGGTTGGGTTGACCTGTGACCCGACCTGCCCAACCCAACCCGCTTAACCCGACCCGACCTAATTTGGAGGACCCGTGAGGCTGGGTCGGATCCTAAAATTGAACTCGTTCCATTTTTCTGGTTAGGTCTGGATTTATTGAATTCAGATCCGACCCGATATGAGTATTTTTTGGATTGTGTCTGGGTTACACATAGACTTGACCCGATCCAAATGGCCCGTTGGGTCAAAAATTGTAGTGGTGGATCCGATCGAACCCGATCTTTTATCGGGTCGGGTCTGGATTTAAAATTAGGACTCAAACCAAAAATCAGGTTGGGTCAGGGTCACTCATGACTCGACTCGACCCGACCCGACCGGATCTATTTACACCTCTAGTTATGTATGGTACTTTAGGTTAGTCTTCCATGTAGGGTTATTGTCTTGGATTTCAATTCTAAGCTAGATTTCAACATCTAAGATGCTCCAGTAATTAACTTAAGAGATGTATCTAAGTAGTTCACCCTGCTGGTACATATGTATCCTCGTTCCTGACATCTTCTGCCATATAAAGAATCACAGCGAAGGTGCAAGACAGCAGAGCGATTTTCTGGGGCAATTTTTCCGAGTCACCATGCATAGCATTTTATATACTATCCCAGATATGGATGAAGCAATGGAAGACTTAGGACTTGTTTGATTCGACTGCCATTAAGCACGCCGATAAATACACCAACGCACCCGTTACTTAGTGCGCAAGCGATGGATTTCAATACTTGGTTGGTCCTGATACTGCACTAATTGACCCGTCACAATCCAAGCATCGAAGCAATCCTTTTTTTTTATTATCAAATGTGAGTGTAAACCGCTCTTATCCCCCTTTATTTACGTTTCCCTGGCCATTTCTTGACCACACCAAGGTGAGAGATATCAAGCTATCTAGAGTCTTTCCGGACTTTAAATATAACTAGCCTACCTCCTTACAACAAACTAGTTTGGATTAATATTTTCTGCTAAGAATTAAGATCCTCTGCAGTGCATATTTTTGCACCAAAAAAAAACTGTACAGTCGTGAATATCTGCCATGTCATCCCATCTGGAAGATGGATGGTTGTGGCTTATTCTCATGATGGACCATATTTGGCATCCAACTAATATTCTCTATCTTGAGATGAGCGACAATCATGTATCTTCAAGATGGATGATATGGTGGCTATTGAAGCTATATAATGTTCTGCATTGCAAAATAGGCACCACAGAGGATATGGACTCTAAATTAACTTACCGTAATAAGCCAGTACATATAACATGTTTTCCAATAATTTTTGTTTTCTTCCAAAAGAATATGTGTAGTTCAAAAATCCCTTGGTGCTTACTATTTTTTTTTGCCGTTGCTTCTCAATTTTCATAGTCTCCAACTGTTTTTGAAAGCAATGAAAAAATTATAGGGCTCGTTTGGTTCGCAGGAAGCATTTTTCCTCCTAAGAATATGATTCCTGAGAAGCAGATTCTTAGGAAGAGAATGCCTAAGAAAGTACTTTTGGCATGTTTGGATGACCATGGAAAAGTGACAGATTTTCAAAGTGCTTATGTTTGGTTGACTATCCACTTTTCTAAAAAAGTTATGTAAAATTTCTATTATACTCTTAATAAAAATTAGGTCTTTAATGCCTCTTTAATGCTTCTTTAATGTTGAAGGACCTTTTTGGAAAAAAATAAAAATGGAGTAATTTCCACCTTATGGAAAAGTTTTTTTTATGAAATGTGGGAATCATATTTCCATGGGAATACAACTTTTCCGTCTCTCTCATTTGAAAACTCCAACCAAACAAGAGGTATCTCATTACTTTTCCGTTGACCATGCTTTCCCCTCTTTCTTTTCCAGCGAACCAAATGAGCCCATAGTGTTACCCGAACTCAACGTGCCCAACAATTGCAACTATGGATTGGTTGGTTTTAGCAAAAAAAAATGAAAAGCAATTGGTGAGGATGCACTCAAACTTCACGGACTTGGCCGCTACTGCCCCAACTATCTCATTCAAAACTGCATTATATATGGTTGTGGCGATGTCGTCACCAGCGATGGACGACATCAGCAGCCGATCGAGCGGCAGACAAGTTCCAGCATGCGGTGCATCACCATCACACTACAACAAAAATGGGTTTTCCCGACTATTACTTATTGACGCAAGATAGAAGTGCCGGCAATTTGGTCACCGTGCTAAAATTTACCAACGCTTCTCAGTAGCATCAGAAGGAATCCGGATTAGACAACGCTTATAAGTGTCGTCATAGACTAAGCTTTGGCCTCCAACAACGCTTTAAGCATCGTCAAAGCCCAAAGCTAGGCCTAGCATCGATGCTTATAAGCATCGTCGGAGACCAAAGCTAGGCCTAGCATCGATGACGCTTACATGGTGCAGAAGCGACGATGCTTATAAGAATTATTGGACACCACAAATTCCCCACCTCCCATCCCTAAATCCCCAACCCGTCGAACACCAGAAAACCCATTGTCCCTAAATCCCCAACCCCAGACGCCATCATCCACAAAATTCCTATTTCTTCCCCGCATGACCAAGCCTCTCTGTCAAGCTCCGCCTCTGCCCGTCCGTGGAGGTCTCCTTCTCCTTCTCCCCCTCTCCTTCTCTCGCGCCTCCCACTTTTCCTTCTCCTTCTCCCCCTCTCCTTCTCTCGCGCCTCCCACTTTTCCTTCTCCTCCTCCCCCTTGTTAGCCTAGATACACAAATATAATTGATAAATCAATAATTCAATGTTTTTAATATTCATAAACAGTAAATAAGAAAAATAAACTAGCAAATTATTTACTTAACAATAGAGTAATAAAATGAAGAAATGAAAGAAGATGGCTTGTGGATCAAAGCATGCTGACGCACTATCCTAAAAAAGTTTATACCTCCCACGCACGGGCCCGTTGGCACAGATCTCTTAGAGATACGACGACCTAGTATCGAACTACGTCTTCCCCGTCAAAACACCTCTAGAAAAGAAAGAAGAGCATGTTCACGCTTGCAGATAGTTCAAATGAAACTCAGAAAAATAATTGAAATTATGAGGAGAAGTGAATAAGAACAAGAGGAAGCAGAGAAATTTTTCGTCTCCTTGAAATGATCCCTAGAGCCCTTTATATAGGCTCGTGGGCTGCCAAAAAAAACAGGCACGTCAAAAGAAACAAACACAGGCCAAAAGAAGCAAAATCTGGCTGAAAGAAGAAAGGAGCTCGTTGATACGGCCCAATTGCGTGAACCGCACGTGATCGCGTGCGGACGGAAAAAGTGGCAAGCATCCAAGCGCAAGCAAGGGGTCAAAGAAGGAAGGAACGCGTCCAGAATCTATGGAAGAGTCCGCAGACTCTTTCATAGAGGCTAGGCAAGCAAAAGCATGGACAGCCAAAATGCAACAGGTCGTTGGATCAAAAGAGCATAAGAAGACATGTCATCAATTCGCAGGAGCCAGCAAATTCAGCACATGGCCGTAAAGTATCTGACTTAGTATGGATCCCCTTGCGGTTGATTAGGAAGATTATTTGAATTTCAAATTGTTGCCACATGGGCATTAAGCATATATAAAGGGCGCAGGAAGGCAAGAAATCGGAAAAAAAAGCGAAGATTAAATGCGGCGTAGTTTTCAAAAAAAAAAATAAAATATTTAATTTAATTCAACATCCCTCTCCTCTCCTGTGGAGCCACATCCTGGTCTCGACGCTCGCCTTCCTCCGGATCACGCCCAAAGGTGTCGTCGAGGTCCATGAGATGCTCTATGAGACGGCACGCCACCTCACTCGCGGCGGCAAGACTAGTATCTTCAGCCCCATGCACATGATCCTCTCCCAAAAGCCTCCCATTGCCGCCAACCACCAAGAATCTTCTACTTCTTAGTCCCACTCCACCTGGTTAGAGAGGTCGACCTTTGATCTTTTCTTTTTGTATTATTAATTTTCTAATTTTATTATTTTTTTTGTTAACTTCTGGGTTACCTATCTTGTGCTATTAGAAGAAGAAGAGTGGGAAAAAACTTGTAATGGAAAAAGAAATTGAAAATTAGGTTTTTTCTTTATTTAAATTAGGTTTGTTAAATTTATTTTCGACGGAAGTTAGAATGTCTGTTGGTCTTTCTCTCCAGCTTGGTCCAGGCTTTTTGTTTTTTTTTTTTTTGGCCCCCGGAAAAATTAATTAGGATCTTGGATGAACTGGCCGGCACTTCTTTTTCAGTTCGATTTGAATGACAAGAATGCCCTTTTTTCGTTTAAATTATTGCTTATGATCCGATGGTACTGTTTCATGATCTTAATTGTTCTCCGAATCAGATGGTGGAGGATGAGAGTATATATATATAGTATGAAATGAGAAAGATCTTGTGGGTGTAAGGGATGGTGAGTTGGCGTGGGTGTCGGCTTGTGTTGGATTTGAGTGGATGGTTAAATAATTTTTTAAAATATTTTTTTTTAAAAAATAACTTTAATAATACTTTAAAGCGTCGTTAGAATAGATATTGCTGAGGTTGGAATGACCAGCGCTTTTGAGCATCAGCAAAGGCCAACACTTATAAGCGTTGGCGTAGCGTCTGTTGTTGCCGATGCTTTTTAAAAGCGCTAGCAAATAAAATTTTCATGTTAAAATTGCCGATGCTTTAGAAAATATCGACAATAAAAATATCGGCACTTATAAGCATCAGTATATATATATATATATATATATTTTCTTCTTCTTCCTTCTTGTAGTGCGACCAGCAATAGCAAAATGGTGGAGTGTGGCAAAAGGCAGGACGGTAGGGCGGCGGACCGCATCGATTCTACAAGACATACTCTGACATGCTGGGAGTATGCCATGGAGACAACTTGGGCCGCTACAGCCAGTGGCCTTTTAATCAAAGATTCATTGTAAAGCCTGTAATAATACAACAGTAACACTTTCTCGTCCAAAATATTTGAGACTGCGACAAGTGCAGATTATTTTGTAGCAGTGATTACAGAAATCTAGAAATAATCCAAAAAAGCAGCCAACAAAATCAAAAGAATTGAAGGAAGTATGTTTATGGCATAAGATGAGTGGAGAGGATGTTTATGGAGTCCAAGTGGAGATTATCCTTGCTCTCTTCCCTCCTTTTTTTTCTTCAATTTTTCCTTTATTCTTCCTTCTGAGGATAGTCGTGACTGATTTATTGATCGACTTAACCTTCACAAAGTATGTAAACTAAGAAGAGCAAAGGAGCCTTTTTTTTCCCCCTTCCAATCCCTTAATTGACATTGCTCCGGAGTTCAGTGAAGCATGATGGAGGATTTATATCTCACCATTTATTACTTCATGGGATCCAATTTCAATTTGTTCAGGGCTCTTGCAATATAGTTAGTGGATTTTGTTATTTATACAAGTATCTTTTTTTCTGTTAAAGTTATGAGATATTTCTAGATTGTTCCGGAAGCAATGTTTGTGGCCAAGTGGCCAGAAAACCGGACTCAGGAATCCCCCGCGCTTTGAAATTCTATCGCAAATAAACTGGGCCCGTTTCCTGGACTGGCCTCCAAGCTTTTTCCGGGCTAAATTTCGATCCATGACGCGTCTGTTCGAGTTAATGACGGTGTATGATGGGTTCATATACACAACATCATGCAACAAGTTAAATATTTCATCCATCAGTAGTAATATTAAGATATCATTTTTGAGAATAATATTTTAGCCAATATCATAAACATATTTGCACATAACGTGCCTGTGCCTTTTTCTTGTGTGCAAGCAATGGCTTATTTATGCTACGCTGTCCCAATAAAATGGAATGAATCCATGTGAACCAAAACCAAATGGTTGTATCTTATGTATACGTAGATATATACATACATATATGTTGACATTGGAAATGGTAGTGTTTTTCTTGTTTTCTATAATTCATATAGAGACAGTACACACATATATACATACATACATATATACATACATACAGATAGATGGATAGATATTGATATTGGGAATGGTAACTTTTCTCTTTTTTTTATAAATATATTTCATATGGGGAGAGTGGAAGGAATGTGGGTGACTTTGACTTATGGATTATGCGTGGCTTACCACTCCTGTGAAGTGAACTTCATGTCTACTAAGCCAGTGACCAGTTCCACGTAAAAAATTTATTTTTTATGCATTGGCACCAGATACTACATCTGGAGTCAGCAAAGTCATGGTCGACTTATCCTTGAACATGGAAACCTGTAACATAATCATGCGTTTGTGACTTTTCCTTTTGCATTTTGGACTTACCTTACTTAATAGGGAAACATAGGGCGGCTAATGCACAACATCGACTTGATTTAGTGACCACATAAGAACATCTCTTAAAGGACTAGTCTAACCCGGGATGAAACACCTTCTTTTCCGCCTTTCGGTAAGTAAAAGTACATTAGTAGGGGCAAAACAATAGCCGGTACTTTTTTTTTTGGTAGGCAAAAATGTGAAAACAAAATCTGATCAAGAAGGACGCTCATTATCAAATGCTGATCAAGAATCCCTTGCCAATAGCTCAAGAAGATGGGCAATGGGTCCACATCTAGTATCTGTACCAACAAGAGCAAGTTCTTTTCAATTTATTTAAGATGTTTCTACTGGTTCGCCAATATTGCATGAGCTCGTATTAGCCTTTTGTTATCACACACACAGATACATATATTAGTCTTTTGGGTCACAATCAAATACACCTTTTTTTTTTGAATTGGATGATAGATATTCCTTGTATACCAAAATATATATGACTTAGAAACCACCATCCATGCATAAAGTAGACATTTTTTTTGTATTACTTGAATTGTCCAAATTTTGATCACTTCATGCATACACTAGAGGACTCCAAATCATATGATTTTTTATATGTAAATAGTTTAAAGGTATTAAATCGTTTCAATAGCTCGAATCATCAATATAGGCCATTTATCATTCAATTAAAAATTGTGTAACTTTATAGTGTGTGTCTATACATATACATACATACACACATATATACATACATGCATATACATACATACATACTTACATATATATATGTACATATATGTATATATACATATACATATGCATGCACACATACGCATGTTTGTGTGTGTATGCAGGCGCATGTGCACGCCAGTATGTTCATCCTACCTCAACTAATTAAATCCATAGTTCCTTTGTATTCCATTTTTTTTTCAATGGTTTAATACTTCAAAGATCTTACTCAATGCTCCACAATCTGGCCATTATCCTTTTGACCGTATAAAACTGCCCCTTATTTAGATTTTTGAAGCTCAAGGTTTAAGGAACTGATAAGAATCAACGTGGCAATACTAAATGCACCTACCTTTGAGCAAATGAACATACCTCTTCACCAAGGAAATTTGGATCGTAATTTACATTTCTTTTAATTTGATAAATAATTATAACATTACACATGCCAATTGATCCAGTGCAGCTACAATAAATGCAAATTAACTTAATATTATACATTTCTATTCACAAATTTAACATCAATAAAGTCAAACCTCAACTCCTTCTACCTCTCCTCCTCTATATCCAAGACCATCTCTTTGGCTAACACCTTCTATGAAAACTTGCCGATAAAAATATATCTCAAAATTCAGAAATTAAGCACATTGGCATAGGAAGGAGACCATGGATCAAACCATGGACTCCTAAGCTGACTCCAGAAAGGGTCCTGCATCCACTCTAAACCATTGTACATCGGAACCTTAAGCTTAGGCAAATTCACCAATTGAGTCGACTTGGCTACCACCTCTTTCTGCACCTCCTCCTCTTTAGCCTCTTTGACGCATCCATCATCATCCACGGCCGTCAATTTTTGCAAGCTCTCTTGATCCGATGGTGACTCTATGGTCGATCTAGAATTCGGTGACGACATTGCCGCTCTTTGCTCTAGCTCCTTCAATGATGTTGCTTTTCGGTAGACCTTGCACAACACTATGTCCTCCTGATTTTTTTTTAATAGTGTAAATTTTATAACTTTGTTAGCTAACGGATGAAAAAGAAAAATCAGGACATGTTACGCTGTTTGATGGTGATCGGATGGTGGATGTGATACCTTGGGAGGGGTGGTAGGGTCGGGGAGGCGGTACTCATTCATAATCCAGTCAGTCTTGGAGCCACGTGGGGCTCGGCCCTCATAGTAGACCAGGGTCTTCTTGAGGCCAATAAGCCGCTTTGGGTCCGCCGCGCTACGGATCGGTCGGTCTGAACCGGTGGCCTTCCAAAACCCATGCTCCGTCGTTCGATTCGGTCGACCGCCATTAGACTGCTTCCGATCCCTTGGCACAAAGAAGTACCACTCTCTTTCTCCTATCTTTGCCAACCCTGCCTCAATAATATTATTACATCAACATATACATAATGAAACATTTCTTTTGATTAAATGTGAAAAAGTGGAAAGGTGATGGAGTTTTTGATGTCCTATGTGGTGATTCTTAGAAATTTGCCACTTATAGAAGTTTATCGAGGATGCGGATTCCTTTATAGAGACATGCATGTGGAATTCCCCATTCATCATGCATCACAAACGCCATGGAGTGCTTCCAATAGCTCCATGGAGGTAAAATTCTACGGATTGAAGCTTCGTTGTCAAATTTTAATGCAGCAATTGACAAGCGTTAACACAGGATTCTTGGAACGGCTTAATCTCACGTTATATTCGCCTAATCCTAGTGAATCCAACGGCAGTACTTCCCGAGAACTGCTCTACATGGGATCAATCCATGCAATTCATGAGACTTGTGCAGTCCACTGAATGCCCCACATGGCACGCATCGCAAAGCACATACGTTCGTATAAAGAAGATGAAAAGTTTCCATGGCCATAATTTTGCTTTGATATGATACATAGAAAATTTTCAGCTCCTATCATTTCAACCAATATAAATTTGCAAATTCTGATATCTTGACTGAAAAATATAAAGATATCAGCCAATATTTTTCATTCATCAATTCTTTTATTTTCTAAACTATTTTTTATTTAAAAAATCAAAATCAATGTTTAAAAATAGCTGCTAATCTCGGCTTCGCCATGTTCATGAGATTAACCTCGAACTCTTTGCGAGCCCTTGACGAGTTCAGGCTGTGAGAAGCCATTTTAGGAAGAGGGGGAGAGAGAGAGAGAGAGAGAGCATACCAGGTAGTTCCCAAGGGTCATGGCGGTAGAGATTGAGGGTGCCAATGATGTCAACCTGGAGCTTCTTCCCCAGGACTGCTCTTCTGAGATAGAAGTCCAGAAGCTCCTCCTCCGTAGGATGGAATCTGAAGCCCGGAAGTTCCATGCTGCTACTCTCTCTTCCTTGTATGGTTATAGAGAGGTTGGGAGATAATTTATTGGCTCAGGCTTAGAGCTCCTCTATGGACGCCTCTCCTGTGGCCAAGAAAGGGGAAGGCGTACAAGCACTTATATAGATAGCCCAGTCCTTGGAAAATCCGGCGAGGAGCAGCAGCCAGGGAAGCAGCGGGCGGGCCCACAAGACCGTAAGGCTTGACTTTTACCAGCTCAGATAATGCCAAGCGGAATGACGTTTTTGGATTTATTAGTCCTAATTAATCATGGCTTAGTTAGCTTAGTGTTTCTTAATCTAATTCTTTATGTGGAAGCTCGCATTCCGGGGTTTACCAGGTTAATGCTCCTCTCCTCGGGATTCGTGCAGCTGGTCCTTAGGACTTGTCCCCTGTGGAATTTCGGAATATATTTGGGGTACATTGTAAACCAACTTTAGTGTCGGCTTCTTCCTCCTCCTCCTCTTCTTCTTCTTCCTCTTTTATTTTATTTTTTTATTTTTTATTTTTTTGCCTCCAATAGCTGCTTACTCTATTCTATTATAGATGTAGTCAACAGAATTAAGAATCACAATCTGACATAATTGTGAAGAAGATTGTCCAAAAAATCCCTCCAAAGTGTTGTGCTATATATGAGGCGGCTCAATCAGTAGTTCTATTTGCCGTCCGATATATATGTTCGACATTTTTTTTGATCATCTTAGTAGAAGCATGTCGGGTACATCAAGTATGCGAACATTTAGAATTTTAGATTTGAGCCTAAAAATATTCTTCGCACGCATAAATATACACCCAAGCATGCACTATTCGATAAAATCTCAACTGCTTTTCTTGGAAATCAACTACGGATTATTGGTTTAAAAAGAGAAAAAAAATATTATTATTATTTTTTCTCTTTTTAAATACCATGAGGGTGGCATCACTAGAGTTCAAAACCAGGATATCTTTCAAATAAAAAAAAATGCCAACTAGTTGAGTTAATGCTGGCGAAAATTACCATCTAGTTTTGATCTTGAGATCGCCAACAAGTTGAGTCATGTCTAGCAAGCTCTGAATATTAATTAATTCATCATGTTGATAAATTACCATTTAATCTACAAGTCTTTCTCAAGAGCCCACTGATCAAATGCCTAAGCTTTCGGGCTGACGACCACCACTTAAATATTAAAACTGATGATTAAGATCAAAGTTTGGTGAAAATGTAGTCCTCATATTTTAGTAAGGTGAAAATATAGCCTTGGATTCATGAAAAAAGCGATATGTTGACTCAAGGCTTGGAAAGAAAGAAATAATTGAACAAATAGGACAAACATGAGCCGAATTATAGCTAATTTATGCCAATTATAAGCAGATATTTCGGACAAGCAGTCGTGGAAGGTTTGTTCATCTAATGTGTCATCTAGAGCTTACCAAGTCAAGATGACCGTATTTCCACATAGCTCCAAACTTGCCCTCGACTTCTTTGTATAGAGTTGCATGACTTATGCATTATTATTTATTATTATTATTATTGTTATTGTTATTATTATTATTATTATTATTATCATTGTTATTATTGTTGTTATTATTATTATTATTATTATTGCTGCTAAGACGGACGAATCATACATATTTAATATGAGTACATTTAAAAAAATCAACAAACCAAATATTCCAAAATGATGATAGCAAGGCTACGCCGACTGTCCATAATATCTCAGAGTGATCGACTACGAAGGAAGTAATCTAGTTAGCAGCTCTATTCGCTTTACGGTAAATTTGATTTGCCCCAAGAACAGTATACTCCCTGGTATATTGTCAAATATCCAGAAGTAGAGGATGCCCTTATCCTTTCCGCTAGCAGTTCTGAACCAGTCATAAGATATGGCCGTGATGCGGTTTCCAGCTGTCTGCGTGCCAACCCTGTCTTAGAACTACTGATTTTAGACGACACTTTTCTTTTGGTGCACCAGAATATCCTGAATAAATTTATTCCACCTTCTAATTAATCTGCCATTAAGAATTTAAAGCTCTTAAGGCCGTCACCAACGAAGAAGTTTGTCGCTTAGCAGGGTGATTAGTTCTCACGAATTCCACGGCTATTCTTTCAGCTACATCAATATTTTCTACTTATCTAGAATGCTGAGTGTAAATCCAAGATAAGGAAAGAAATAACAACACAAAGAGCTTGTCTACAAGAAGTGAAACTAGAATAAATAGGAAGAAAGTTCAAAACTAGAAGAGCAGTCCCTTGTAGACAAGCTAGGTCCAGGACAAAACTTAATTACCGTGCTAGCTAGAAAACCGCAGGCTGCAATCCAATGTGCATTGAGGACTCTTTTGATTCGCGAAAAGAGAAGAAAGAAAAATATGATCAATAAAAAAATAAAAAAATTGCCTCATTTAGTTGGAGTCAGAGGAGAGAGATAGAAAAATAATTTTTATAAAAATAAAATTAAAAAATCTTATGTGAGACATAGAAAGATCCAATTTTTATGAAAAGAAAATTGAGATAATTTTTTTTCCAAAAATACTAGAAGCTTTTAGATAGAATGTAATAAGAACTTTTTCTTTATAAAAAATGTAATAGAAATTTTTTTATAACTTTTTCAGAAAAATAAATGTTCAATCAAACATAAACTATTCTATAAAAATCATCTGAAATGCATCGGCTTTTAAGAAAAAATATTTTAGTAAAAAAAAATCTTTCCGCAAGGTAACAATTTTGTATTCACTTGAAGACCTAATTGTTAGGAATCAGCCTCTTACATTATAAAATCAACGTTCAAGAATCGTTCTTGGTATATGATTGTCTTTTTTTTTTTAAAAAAAAAAGCTGGTGCATACCGTACAATTTCTATCATCCAAGAGACATTGTTGGCATTTGAGCTGCAACTGTTACAAATTGATGTTATGGCAACAATTGTTGTCTCACATCTTAGGACCGCTTTCATTTCCAGTTTTTACTTTCAACAATCTAAGAAGTAAAATGTAATGGGCTAAATCATGTATGATAAAACCTTTTTATTTTTTCAAATAATTATCTAAAAGTCTTTTTATACTTTGAAAGCAAAAAATTTATTACTTTCAGAAACAGTGTCAAAAATTGAAGGAAGGAAACTTTGGTACAAAAGTTGTCTTCCAGCTAACACTCAACAATTACATTATTAAATTTTAATATTATGAATTTATTAAAATCATAGTAATTTTTAAACTTAAATATTAAATATTACCGATTCAATTATGATTTAAAATAAGCCAATATAAAAGATAATAAACACCATTATAGCACAGGGTACTTTAGGAGTTGACAATATAGTTTTGGGGCATGGTGTATGTTTCATTAAGCCATGCCACCAACAAACAATTCAAGCAATAGAATCTTAGCGGCCAAAAGCATGGCTAAGGGTGCAATCAAGCCAAGTCGAGTCGAATAGTTAGTGGCTCGAGCTTGACTTTATTCAAAATACTCTGGTTTGCAACTTGACTTAAGATTGATCGAGCCTTAATATCCAACAAGCTCGAACTCAACTCGATAGAAAAAAAGATAATACTCGAGATTGAATCAACTCGGCTCGAATATCAACCAAACCATGCTCGAGCTCAAGTTTGAGATCAAATTGAACCTTTATCATAATTAAAAAATATATTTAAAATAAAATATAACATAATATTATATTTTAAAATATTAAATTAATAATATATTATAAATTAAACATAATATTTTTAAAAATATATATATTTGACTACGCTCATGAGCGTTCGAGCAAGTATTTTGCTACTCGAGCTTGACTCGAAGAATTATTCGAGCTACTCAAGTTTGGTAGCAGTCGAGTCGAATCAAGTAGAGTTGAGTCGAGCTTGGATCTGAGTTAAGCTCGAACAGTTTGCGAGCTACTTGGCTCATTTGCACCTTTACGCGGGACATTTGTCGAACATATATCAGAGCTTTTGATTGTCCAATGCTGCATCTATCATGTATTGCGTGTTGAGATACATGGAATGCCTCTAACATACATTGCATGCGTCTCAAAAGGACCGATCTGTGATCAGTGCATGATTAGAAATGTTGCTTATCCTGCTTCCCAAGTTTCTACAATTCTAATTATGTTGATGCTCGGTCTAAAGTTAGTGCAGCTGACTGACCACAACTTAGAGAGCACTACGTGGACTGATTCAAGTCTTCTACCCAAGAAGACTTCCATGGATGATTTCTGCTGGTAGTTGTGGTGGTCATCCGAGCACTTCGGTCAAAGTCTTTTGCGAATATTCGCCCTGGTCCACCAAGGGTGGGGTCCATCCACTACGGTCAAAAATCCACCAAAGTTTGAGATTCCAGGCATTATTGGTTTGGTCTTCCTCTCACCTTCTAATTTTTCTCAAATTTCCTTCGCTGTTGTAGTAAACATTTCTTTCTTTTCCTATGGATTTTATAATGGATGCTCACGTAAGGGGGAATTGGACTGGTGGAGACAAACTCCAGAGACTAGACTCGCTGAGGATGGCGTTTCTGGTAGAAGAAAAGAAGAGCCGGATTTGTAGGGGCAGAAATGCATCTTCCGCGAACCAAGGATTTATCTTCCTCAGCACGAATTCATCGTTGAATTGTCCGCCGCTCGTTTTGAGATCTATGCTGACAAATAAATAAAGAGGATCGGAATGTTTTGAGATCTATGTAGTAGGTGACCAATGCCGGTCCAATTTTTAACCTAGTTTAGAATTTCGGGAGTCAAGTATCTCAAGTAAAAGTTTTGGTGCATTGTGACCAATACATTCTAAGCTGTGCAATACTGTACTAGCTATTTTCTCTACTTTTTTCTCTATTTTCTTTTTTAATGCTGCTCTCATGCTTTTCTTTGTGTGCTCCTCTTCTATCATGTACGTAGCCTTTTTTTTTTTTTAAGTATCCTCCTTTTAAAAAAAAAAAAATAGATAGGGGGAGGCTTTCTGCTTCCTCCGACTTTTATTGGGAAAAAGAAAATCTCAAGTAGAAGAGTACTAAAAAAATCTTTTTATATGAATACTTTAATATATAATATAAAGTAAAAGAGCATTAGAGTGATGTGTAAATTGTTGATTATTTCTAGTTATAAGAGCTAACAATGATCATCATAAAGCAGCAATAATTTTTCAATACTCAAAAATATCTTGGAATGTAATCACCTCTCACTAACACATGGGCTAAGAGTAGTGCCCATATCCAACCAGTGGACCAAAATCTAATGGACCAAAAGCAATAAAATATTACAAAAAGTTTAAAAAAGTAATTTATAAGTAATAATTATACAATCAAATGTTATAATGACTTTTAATATGTAGGCTCAAACTTTTAATCCCATGTCTCCAGCCATATCTTTTCATTTTTAACCATGTTGATTGAATGTTTGAGTATTCAAAACCTCTCGGGAGTCTGGATACAAAGTATCTTCAATCTTTTCCATAACTTCTAAATTGATTTCCCCATCAGTCTATTCTATTCCATCTAATTCTAGACAGAGTCAGTAGATACTATTTTAGTATTTAGTATAGGTAGTGTAAGATAAATAGGAAGTTTTGATAGACTTTCATATAATCTCTTCTTCAATCCTAAGGGCAAAAATGGAGTGTAGGTAAAACCCATTCATTCTCAAGGAAAGACTAAGTCCATTTCCAAGGTTATTCTGGCAGTAGCTAAAATTTTCAAAACAATCTGACGCTGGGCTTGTTTCATTCCCTGACATCTTAGGAGGAAGCATCACACAGGCTAGTTTCATTCCCTTGCATCAATGGTCCAAGGGCGTGAAAAAAGCGTTCATGTCGTAATCCCACCAAAAGTTTCATTTCTTGAATGTCCCACCGAATACAGCGGCGCAAGCCCCGCTTTCCTCGTCCTTTCACAAAAGAAGCCTACTCCGAGAACTTTCTAGACATTTAAGTGGCCCAAAAGTCTAAAAGATTACATCTAACTTTTTCAAAGAAAATTACAAAACTACCGCCTCAAGTTTGGAGCAGTTACTTTTATATTCCAAAATTAAAAAAGTTCCAATTAGCCATTTAAATTTTATTTTATTGTAACATGGGACAGCCGGCTGCCTAGATTCTGGCACCATTAATAGACTACTGAGAAAAAAAAATACTGTCGGTTTAGAGAAATCGGATCGTAGCTTTCACACTATCTGAAAGCGCTCCATCATTTATCATTCATTCTTGTGCGCAGATCTTAAAGTACTCAATCCTTTATCATCTATCCACCTGCACAGATATCAAAGTACTCCATACTTTATTATTCATCCACCTGCAGAAAGCTTAAAGCAATTCATCCTTTGTCATCCATTTGCCTGCATAGATCTCAAAGCAATTCTTCTATCTTCCATCCATTGCACAAATTTCACATCACTCCATCTTCTTTCATCCATCCATCTACACAGATCTTGAAGTATTCCATCCTTTGTTATACATTCATCTACACAAATATTGAATCACCCCATCCCATGTCATCCATCCGCCAGTAAAGATCTCAATGTACTCTGTCTTCTATCATCCATCTGCCTGCATAGTCTCAAAGCACTCCATCCTCTATCATTCATCTTTTTGCACATATCTCAGAGCACTTTATCCTCTGCCATCCATCTGCTTGCATAGATCTCAAAATATTCTATATTTTGTCATCCATCCACTTGCATAGATCTCAAAATATTCCATTGTCTGTCATTCATATTTTTGCATAGATCTCAAAACACTCCATCCTCTATCATTCATCTATCTATATAGATCTCAAAGTACTCCAACTTTTATCATTCATTTGCCTGTATAGATGTCAAAACACTCTATTTTTTGTCATTCATCGACTTGTACAGATCTCAAAGTACTCTGTCAATAAGACTCCCATTTTCCTCCCTTTCGATTCATATAAGAGAAGAATAGGTCTAGGATTTTAAATATTTAAGGTTCAAATATAAATGGCCCAAATTTGGAGAGTTATCCCCATAAATTTTCTTAAAAATTTTTTGGTTGTCACCTCTAGGAGAAACCCCAAGTCACATAAATATTTAATATTTTAGACTAAAATTCTATTTTTTTTTTTTATATATGTGTGCCTAATAGCAAAGCTAGAACCTGGCTTATGAAAAAGATGATAAATTTCTGCACATAGGCTGATACTCTGTTTCACACAGCCGAAGCCTCGTACATGGCCATGAGGCTGCCGAACGAACCCGTCATCCAAGTCTCATCGTCGGCTTAGTATAAAGTTTTACAGCCGTCGCTGGAAGGCTACTTTCGTAACTCCACGATTCCTCATGGTGTGGCTGTCGTTGATTAGTCTGATGTGATCATCTCCCTCATTCCTCCATCGGTCGTCTGGTGAATTGAGTTTCCACCAATGGAGATGCACCACGTCAAGCAAGAACCTGCTAAGCAAGTAGGTGAGGGAGCTCGGTTAAATGGCACATAGTTAGTCATGGCATTGACTTTGGCTGCATGAGATTTTTGACTCATACTTTTAAAGAGTGAAGATTCTAGTGGCCACCAGGATCAAAACCTTGAGACAGATCAAAAGGTCAAGTGGTTCACACCAAAAGCAATATAGGTCAGGCTTGGATCAAAAATCCTGACCCTATTGAAACATGGTGGATTTGATCATTGAAACTCAATCCTGACTTAAACTAACCTTAAACAAATTCGATATGTTCTTTGTACAAGGTTTATTTTTTCAGTTATAAATTTATGAAACTAATATCTACGTAGATTGTTGAAAGATGATTACATGTGATTGTTTTTTAATTTTATAAAAGTGCCGACTATATTATTTAATAAAGCAACATAATTGGAGAAATTATATCATGCACCTTATACACCACTTGGTCGTGCACCACGCCGATCACCAAGAAATTCTTCTAGGTCCTATTCATCATGCGTTCATCTCAATGATTGTCCCACAGGATGTTTCTCTGGGATTGTCCTGGTGCCCGCCATGTTGATGCATGCGGTGCGGAATATAATTTCTTCTAGGTTTATAACCAATCTATGTATCTATTTTTTGGGGTTTATGACCACTTATAGTTAATTTGATTCTGTCCAAAAAAATTGATGGATGAACAAAATAGATTTTTCACGCCGCTTGATGGATCGAAAAATGGATTAGATATATTGCCCTAATTCATACATAGATCAAGCCTGTATCAGGTCGAGACGGTGTAACTCAGCCTACTTCCTGCCCTAAAGAAGATGTTGATATAAATGTTAAATTGCGTGATTTAAGGCCAGTGCATAATAGAAAGTCTGATTCCATCTAGAGCTAACTGCGACATCAAACTCCTAGAATCATGCTTGGCTTTGATGCCATCAAGGTTCTTCACCACCCAAAAATCGATTTGCAGTCTATTTGCAGCTTCATTAGAGCAAAGAAACTTTTGGCTGCACTGGAGACCTAACATGCCGGCATCCCAAGGAAAGAAGCCCACCATTTTCATGTGCACATTTCATGATTATTCCGAAGATAATATTGGATCTACGGAGTGCATGGTTATTGGCAATTTCATTATTTGTGGCATCCAAAGCCAGAGTTCTACTCATTTGTTAGGTATCCAACACTTACGGACAGACTAATTCATAAGGAACACGGGAATTCAATCATTTATTGAAATATTTTATCAAATTCTCAGCAATCATTCTGCATGTACTGAAAGCCAACACTTTGAATGAGTTGTCCTCAACTACTTGGTACGATGGTGGTAACATCCCTATCATGTTCAAGCGATGCTTTAACAATGTCATCCTGGTAGGACCAGCACGAATCTTGAATACATGCTAGTCTGTAAACATAGTTCATGATTCATGAATCTTAAAAGTATCGTGTTGATCTCCCAGAGTTTGGATGCCTCTCTCCTCTGCAGTTTGTCAATCGTCATAACCTTAGCGTTCTCACCTTGCAACTAGGAAGGATACCGAGCCAAAACAATGACACCATTTCCCCCACCTTCAGAGCTCAGGCATCCAATGCTTATTTCTTGACTTCATCACGCCATTGTCTCCATTTTCCTCCTCGTTAATGATTCTCCTTTGGTTGGTTATCCAAACCATCCAACTTTTCGCTTCGCTTTTTTTTTGGTATCATATTTTGCTTCATCGTTTTAATCGATCTATGCTCATAGTCTCCATCATTAGTTCATTTGCTTGGACTCGTTTATGATGCCTACTTAGAACTAACGTGTCTCCACATGGAGTTAGTCCACATTTGGACCCCAAGCTTAACCTATATATATTCATAAATATTGCTCTGAAACCCACGAAATATCTCGAGTTCTAAGGAGAGATTCACCCCACCATCTTGTTACTAGTGATTTCCGAAGCACAAAACTTCGATGGCGGAACAGATGCCCATCATCGCTGCTGGCCGCGCGGCCGAGCCGGTTGACGGAGCGGCGAAGGACGACATGCAGAAGGCTCCAGCTGAACAAGCTCAGGATAAGAATAGTGCTCTTGAAAAGCTAAAGGTTGACGGCTCTGGCTCTGGTTCTAGTCCTGAAAGAGACTCGGTAAGATTCACTCGTTATAACATATGCATTATATTCCTTTATTCTTTATAGGAATGCAGTTGGAATATGTTATTCTACTGCATCTATCACAGTTGAAGCTATTATGAATTGATCGCTACCGCCATTCTGCTTGGATGCAGGCAAGAGGTGATGACAGCTCTGATGGAGAAAAAAAGAAAAAGATGGTAGCGAAGGAGAAGGATAAGAAGAAGGCAAGTGGAGAAAAGAAAGAAGGGAAACTCCTAGGTGATAGCTCTGACTCTGACTCTGGTGACTCCGCCTCTGGCTCGGCCTCCGCCTCCGCCTCTGACTCGGCCTCAGCCTCCGCCTCAGCCTCCGACGACGCCTCCGCCTCCAACTCCGCCTCTGACTCTGGTTCTGGTTCTGATTCTGACAAAGTAAGATATAGTCATGATAACAACGAAATAAAACGTCAAGCCATAGTATAGATTGTATATATATTTTTGCCTTGTCTTTTGATAATGCAACACTAGGGTAAAAATGTTTAAACCACTACTTTCATACCATAGACATGAAAGAAGTAGGATAGCCATGTACATTGCCGTAATATTTTTTAATCCTATTGTCAGAGTGGTAAGTAATTATGACCGTGAACCTATTTAGCCTTCTATTTGTTTTATTTTTTTTCTATCTTCAAAAAAAATAAAAAGCAGTTGATTGGTCAAGGAGTCGCTCAACTTTGAAACACATTGAGGTCGGATGACAATTTGACCAGCGAGAGTTATAGCCATCATATATACAGAGCTTCTAATGACATGGAAGATTCAGAAGATAAGCCTTAATTTATCACTTTGAACTTAATAAACAACTGAAATAGTTGAGCGATCAAGTTATTAGATCAAGCTCTTAAGTTCTTACTCCCTGGTCAAAATTATTATGAACTGCTCGACCGGCATTGTTTTCTTGAACACAGTCGAGCAGTAAAGCAGTGAAGAAGGATAAGAAGAAGAAAAAGAAGGGGCTAATGGAGCAGATTAAAGAGAAGCTCAGCAAGAAAAGCGAGGAAGGAGTGGAGGTTCCCGAAAAAGCTCTTGACAAGCTGGAATGTAAGAGCAACGACTCTGCCTCCGACTCGGACTCTGGCGATGACTCCAAATCTGATGCCGACTCCGGCGGCGATTCTAAATCCAGCCAGGTAGCATTTATTCATAAATAGAATAGAATACAGAGAACCGTTCACTTTCTATCATGAATTTATATTGGCATCTTTTCTTATGACACACCATGATTTTCGCTTGCTTATGTAATTTCTATAGTGAGAAATAAACAAGAAGTTGTCATATTACAATCATTAAAACAATTCAATTTCACATGTCATTTAAGTTTGAGGTGCATCAAACTTCCCTCCACACTATGCTACAACACTGTTTGCAAAGTATTTAATCTTTTGCTGCGAGTTTTCCTTTTTAGAAAATAAAAAGAAGCTTAATGTTTGATTTCTTGTGCATACTCGGTCGAAGTTGGTCTCAAGTATGCAGACTTATAAGGATGGAACAATATTGTTGCCATATTTATCACTCAAGTTGGTCACTGCATATTTTATCTTTGGAGCACAAGAATATTGGAGATCATTATTTAATAATGCAAGAGATACTTTTTTTTCTTTTTCTCTTTCTTTGTGACGTAAGAGATGGCAACATCTATCAACATTCATGCAAGATGTCATTTCTAGAGCAAACAAACCCTTTATCTTTGGGATTGATGATGTCAAGAGTTGAATGGCCAATGATTAATTTTGCCCTGAAACTCCTATGGCAATATATATTACTGCTTCCATGCGTGCAGCAGCGTAGCTAGGACACTTGCAATGCTTGTATTGATCCTGTTCTATTGGAATGCTTTTGGATACAGTTAATGGAGGACGACAAATCTAAAACAGAGGAAAAGGAAGCACAAAAGAAGGCACAGGCAGAGCCTAGTGAAGGGACCGGAGAAGACACGCCATCAGTAGCACCAGAGAAAACCATGGAAGTGGAGGAAACCCGAGAAGAGAAGGGCATCTTGGAGAAGATCAACGAAAAGCTAACTGGCGATCATGAGCAGACCCAAGGGCATTAAGAAGCCTGAAGGTGGCAGGCAAAGTGGGATGGACGCAAGGGAATATAGTAAAAAGCATCATTCCAGCTATCATAAAAGCAATAAAGTGTGAGGAGGTCAAGGTGGGCACTTCGAAGGCAGCTTTTCTTCTATGATTACTGTAATGCAAGGTTTTTAATTATCTTTTAAGTATGCATGTGTGGTGATTATTTGAACTCCCCCCTCCCCCCTCTCCTTAAGTGTGGTTTGTGATAACATGATACAAATAATGTAATGAATTATGTATGGGTGTCCATGTAGTCTGCATCAATATGCATATCAATAATATGATTGGTTATTTTATGTTATTCGGTGTTCGTAGTTGGACTTTGAATTCAGTTTGGGCAAGGAGAGCTCGCTTCATGCATGAGGTTGGCCGGAAATGGAGTTGAATTGTGTTCCTTCTTGTTCTAGCTTTAAGATCCTGAGAAACCCTCACCCTTCCCATTCTCCTCCTCCTCGTGCTCTTCTTGGCAGCATGACGGGATTGTCTTCCTCCTCGTCAGTTTCCTTTGCCCATCCTCCTCCTCCTCTCCCTCTTCCTGGCTTCTCTCATTGTCCACTTCTTCTTCATCATAGTGCAAGTTAAATTAAACCAATAACAATTACCTCAAAAACACCTCAAGATTTTTAATAAATTTGTTTTTGTTATTCCAGTGAGGACCCATGCAAGCGTATGTTTAGTCCCATATCGGTTATTCGTTGGGTAGATCTTGGGTATTTATATAGGATCAAGGAACCTAAATAATTTCTTTCGGCTAGTTATTTTGGGTGAGGTCTTGGGTTGTTATAAATGATATCGGAGCATACCCAACCCATAACCTATGTGGACTAGAGGACACTGTAATATGAATTCATTGGAGCTCACCACGAGCCAATCATGGGGTTTGTGATTAGATTTGAATAGATTCGAACTCCTAGCCCGACGAGAACGTCGGAGCTTGAATGAAGGGAGTATGTGAGGATTCATACGAGCGTATGTTTAGTTCTATATCAATTATTCGCTGGATAGATCTTGGATACTTATGCAGGATTAAGGAACCTAAATAATATCTTTCGGCTAGCCATTTTGGGTGAGGTCCTGGGTTGTTACAATTCTTTTTTTTTACTTTTCAATTCTTGAATAGTTGTAATTTAAAAGGTTAAATATAAAAAATACTAGAAACAAACAATCAATCGCCAACTCATTTTGAGTGAAATAAAATAGAGTGGTATCATTCTAGATGTTGTAATTAAAAGAAAAAAAATGTCTCTTGATGACACAATTACTTTGTTAGGCACAAAGCAAAACAAGCACAAGACGTAGTGATCCATCCGTAGCTCAAGCATAATTTAAGAGAAAACTATATGAAAAAGTTAATATGTTTCCATTTCAAATGAAAGCTTAGGAACTACTTACGTTAGTATAGAGAAGTGAGATGCAACATTACAAGAGCAAATCAGTTTATAAAATAAATACGATCAATGCATATATCAATTAAATTAAATAATTAATGCAATAACACAATTGAGCCAATTACAGTTTGCTCCTTTCTTCACTTTCTTAGCTCGTGGAACAAAAAAAGATGTGAGATTTGAGATGAAAGAGCTGTTAATTATGCATGTGGGAACACAAAGAATCTGCTGGAAATTTCCAAATTTTCAGGCCTCTCTTCAAACTTTTTTTTACCATCGAAGAACCCATATGTTGGCATCCTTTGCCTGCCAAATATTTATTTTATATTTTAACTAAGTATGAATTCTAGTAGATTAGTAAATGAATCCACCAGGATTCTTTCATCCCTCTAATTTCTAGAAACTTGGAGTTTTTTTTTTCCTATTATCTAAATAGCATATGCTAACATTCCTCAACTTTTTAGAAAACTTTTCTTCCATAGTAATTCCTTCTCTCTTTTTATCATTTGTTACTTCTTGTCCTTCAACTTTGCGCTAATAGATTCTCTTTTATTGAATTGTGATTCATTTTTAGTTTTGAACATGTTCCGAATGGAGAAAAAATCTGTCTTAAACCTCTTTCAATAATCTTGGAAAGGAAAGATGTTGGTTTGTTCCAACATCCCAATGTTTAATAGGAACATAATACATTTGTTAATAGTACTGCACATAATGTTAGAAGTTATACCTGAAGCTAAATAGTTTAGATAACATGTCGCACCGAGCATAACATGTAAACACTATCACTAAAAAGACCTAATAATTGGTCATCAAAATTGCACTAAACGCATCAGTTGCATGTAAAAATTGTTACTTGAAGTATCTAAAGAAAAAGTTTTAGATTTCCAATAAATCTTAAACTTATCATAATAATTGCAATGCATTGTTCAAATGAGTTGCATTGCATTGCCCAACAATGTTAAGTTGTTTGTAGAAGAAAGCCCATTAACCACTATCTTTGCCCACTTAAGAGTATGATACACGTCACCGGCCACATCTCCCATTAATGTAAGTCGCACTCGTACAACAAAATATGGGGTCGGTGTCTCGGATCCAGGAGCCCAAGCCCAAGTCTGAACCAACTGCTGGGCTGGACTCTACTTGGTCACGCACTCAGCCATTACCAACTGAACCAGTTGACAATCTCGATACATTTTTTTTAGCAATATAATATCAATATATTGTCCAAAACTTTTCATCCTTTGACACTTCTTAGTTCTCATATGTCACTTGTGATCTCCAAATCTCACGATTTTTTACTTTTGCGATCTTCCATCTCACTTGATAGAGAAAAAGATATCAATTCATGTTGGTGCGATTATCCAATAAAATTATAAGCCTTTGAGTACCTTGGATCATGCATATGTTTGATCACAATTTAATATGTGAAAAAGAAGAACACATAGAAAAGAAGAATATTTCTATGGTGATCATTACGTATATTTATAGTTGAAAATATAAAAATAATAATACTAATAAATGGGCCTAGGATCAAATCTAAATTCATTTTACGTATAAAATTCAAAATTCAAACTTTAAAATTAAAAATATATTTTTTAAAAAAATTATAGATCTTTGATTTATGGTTTGATAGGTGGTGGGTGACATACAAGATATCGCCAACACAATTCTAAAGAATAAAAAACCTATAATAAAAAGTCAAAGATCTCACTCTCTAAATTCCCTTTCCTAAAAGGTATGCAAACCGAGGGGAGGAACTGCACAATCTTGGACAATAATTCCAGGATCTTTTAGGACTTGGGAAGCAGCAAGTTGCCGTTTCCACAAGGAACGTCCTCACGGGGTTCAGCCCTCTTGGAAAGGTAACAAACTATGGCCAATAGAACCACAGAAGCACATCAACTTAGCTTCATTTTTTCTTCATGTACTTGTGGGGATTTGACATTAGCCACACCTTAAGAAGACTAAAGTAGGAAGAAAACTTGGGACATCAGGGCGGCAGAAGGGCCTTCCCTCGAACCTCATCCACTCAACTCTCTGTCCTTTACGCTGACAGCCAACAGTATTACATCCTTTTCAGCGAAAAGTAGTACGCTAAAAGGCAAGCCATCTGCCTCCTGAAAAAATTATTGCATGTAACTGCATGTATCGACATGATTTCGTTTGCAGTCGATCACTATTGTTGATTCCCACCGCCATATACTAAAGTTCGCATTTGATGAATAAGGTTTACAGAAACCAACAACCGTGATTAGTTGCATGCATGAAGGCATGATGTATGCAGCTTAGACAATGATTTCTGAAATTTCTCTATAAAAAAGTTTATAATTATTGATCTGGTAAGAAAAAAATATTCTTTCAATATTTACAAGAAATGATATATTTAGTATTTTCTAATGATTTTGTTTCTAAATCTAACTACGGGAGATTGTAGACTAAACAAATATATATTCGATATTGAAAATGTATAGGATATTTTTAAATTTCATATGTCTTGTATTTAAATTCAAGGATAAAATTATTCATCGTAGAAAAAACTCAATTATTTTCTAACAAATTAACAAATAAATAACTTATTCATTTTTTTTTCATCCCTCTCTCTCTCTTTCTCTCTCTGAACATGAGCACATATCTTTACTACAAGTTTCTTTTCCATCCTTCTCTCTCTTATATGGGCATCGTAACTAGCCATGGGCGTATGGTTTGTCTTGATGGATATAGATGTCTATTTTATGTGTATTTCAATCTAATGATGCTACCTTCCGGCTTCATTTTGGCTGGCAGCTTCGGGCAGAGTTGTCAACAATCGGGCATTAGAATTTGGAAGGAGTCGACGTACGTAGGTCGAGTCGTTGGACCTGGAGTGGCTGTAGCCTTGGAGATGGACCCAGAGAAGTGCTTAATGGCGTGTGGATGGAGGAAAGGTTGGTTCTGTGAATGAACTCCGTACCCTCCTAGTGTTGGGATTGTATTGGAAGGCATGTTTTTCCACTCTGCATAGCGTTCCAATTATTACTTCATTCCCAACCCAGAGAGAGAGAGAGAGAGGGGGTTGGCAGACAAAAAGCTCATCAAGAATTGAACAATAAGTTCATCATAGATAGAGTTGAACAATAAGTTCAGCAAGAATTAAAATCAAATGTCTGGTTTTGGAAAGTTTGGCTAGTGAATATAACATAAAGTGAGTTAGCAAACTATACATCAATTGAATGATTTAAGAAAGTCACAGTCCCACTAATCATATATAACAAGGTGCTATTACTGATGAGTATATAATCCTTAACAAACCGGAGTACGTGGTGGTAAAAGGGGAACTAAATGATATATTTTGTGATTTGAAAGGGAAAAAGAGAGAGATTGAGAGTGAATGAGTGGAAGAGAGACGCGTTAGGGACATCGATCGCAACATTAAGAGGAAAAAGGCTATTCTTGTTATCATTCTTGAGTACTTGACGCCTATATATGCCACACATGCTGCCACAATATAGCTTGCTTATTCATATGGTGTTAAGCATGAAAATAATAATTACACAATTGGATCATTGTAGGTGGTACTTACTATATATAT
>JAOXJJ010000438.1:5254199-5279611 GCA_025769935.1 Phoenix roebelenii
GGCACGGCCCGTTTAATCTGGGGCCCGATGGGCCTGGGCCGGGCCGGGCCCGGCACGGCCCGATGCCCATCTCTACTATGGATCTATATCTAATCGAATTAATCGCAAACATCATGACTAGCCCATAGTTAATCTCCAAGCAACGACGTTCGTTATTCCACATGAACCATGGATCATGTCGTGGTTAACCACCAAAAGGATGTGTAACAGCATTCATTATTCCACATGGGCCATGATTCATGTTTGCTTTGATATCATTTCTAATGACCTAGGATCTCGTCGAAAAAATGCTAACAAATAAGGTATTATTTAAATTTCTTAATCTTATATAAATATACCAAATCTTTCTAGCACACAACTAATATGCACATATGGGAGTGCTTGTGTACATGTGTTGTAGAACATGTTGATTAGGGGATACCATAGCACTGGCTCTTTGGAATTGATCACAGATCAATCATGTGAAATGTATGATTGGATTCTATTGAATTTAGTCCCTTAACCTAGTGAGGACACAAATTTATATGGAGAAAATATGTAAGGACCTATGCAAGCATGTATTTAGTTCGACATCAGTTATGCGCTGTAGAGATTTTGATCCTTATACAAGATTAAAGAATTTAAATAATATCTTCTGACTATCTTTTTTAAGATGAGATATATATGATGCAACTATAGCAACTCGTTGCATTTCTATATAATTTCTTTCATATTTCTTTGTTGATCATTTTTCTTTTTCTCTAATTAGTTTTCAATCAATTTGTGGATTAGGGCTTCCATTGCTTGCACTTCTTTTATAGAGAACCATCTGTGGATTGCTATTTTTGGAACCTACAGGTTTATTAAGTGCACCTGAAACTTGGAACTACTTAGATTTTTTTTTTTTGATACACTGGCCTTGGGTAGGGACACCATAACTCTTCACCCATAGTGAGTGCCACAATAATCACTCATCATTTAATTTTACATAACTTGCAGGACTTGAGTTTCTCATATTTCCACCAATCAGCTCAAATAAGCCAAGGAAAAATATTGGATTCACCAAATAATCTTTTGTGAGATTGGACAATATCTTCCCCTATCATTTGATTTTACATGGCTTTTCTAGCTCGTAGATCCAAAATGACATTGTATTGGAAGTTTCTCCAATCCAAATTCAAACTGGTGGTTTTAAAATTCCCTTTATACTCCTGTATTTGTTGTTGCCCTTAGGTACCAATCCTACTTTATTTTGTCCCAGTGATAGGTGAATATCCGGTGGGCCCGGGTGGGATGAGGCAGCAATGCTACGTACATAGCCCGGGTGGGATGAGGTAAAGACACCAAAAATTTCCACCTTTCCGAGGACGGCCGTTTCCAACAGGCTGTAATAATCTCATCTAAAAAAAATAGATAAAAAAATGCTATTTAAAATTTTTGATCTTATATAATAATTTAAAATCTATTTAGTAAATAATCAACCTTGATTTATTCATGCAGATCTTCACATACTCCTTCCATTTAAGTTCTATATCTTTTTAGGCTTAGGATCCAAATTCATTCAAATTCAATCACAAATATTATGACCAGTTTGTAATCAACTCAAATATATTTGTGATAGTATTCTCTAAAAAATTAGTCAGAAAATATTATTTGAAATTTTTAAATTGTATACCTATTCAAGTTCTCTTCCGAGAATAATTAATGTGAGACTAAACATGCACCCGTACAAGTTCTCACACATAGGTACAATGATATTTGCGCACTAGATTAAATAAAGATTGCTCCACACTTCTCTACTGTAACAACCGAGAACCTCACCCAATGATTTAGATTTCTTGATCCTGTATAAATATTCAAGATCTACCGAGCGAATAACCAATATGGGACTAAACACATGTCCGCATGGGTCCTTACATACTTCCTCCGTCTAAGCGCTGACGTCCTCGTCAGACTAAGGGTTCAAATTCATTTAAGTCTAATTACAAATACTACTATTGGCATGTGGTCAGCCCCAATAAATCCGTGTTGTAGTGTCATTTAGTCCATATAGGTTATAGGTCATATATGCTCTGATATCATTTGTAACAATCCAAAACCTCACCCAAAATGGCAAGACGGAAGGTATGATTTAGATTCCTCGATCCTATATAAATATCCAAGATTTATTCAGTGAATAACCAATATAAAACTAAATATATGCTCCCACGGATCGTCACATCTACGATTCAATTCCCAAGGTCGAAGCATGCAACTATTTCCTACGTGGTAAATAGATCCGAGGTAACCTCTTAAGAATATGACGGTACATGATACTGCCTGCCAACTGTTTGATGAATTACCTTCAAGATGCCATCTCATGAGTCGCTTGGATTTTAGTTAGGAGAAAATGGCTCTGTTCTGAGCTCCGCTCCTTTCTTTTTCTTGTTTTTAGAGAGGGGGAGAGAGGATTTTGAGCTGAGCTCTATAATCAGTGTTTGATGGATGTTGGGCTTGACAAGCCCTCCTTGTTCCTGTAGTATCTTTGTAGCCCCTTTCACCTCCAATAGAATGTATGATTGTCCAACTTTTTTGCTTTAAAAAATTGGGAAGAAAACAAAGGAGTTCCTAAAATATATGAAAACTGTGTGATTTTTAACTTTCCCCAACTCCAAAAGTCAAGAGTTTGAAATCAAACAATAGTTATGTAAACAGAAAGAAATCGAAAGAAAATAATTATACGTAAAACCAGATTTAGATGTGATGAAGTTTGATTCCAGTGGTGTCTTCCCTGTTATATCAAGAGGGAACAATCAACAAAAAAGGGGGGCTTGTGAAGAGATAGGAGCAAATACTCGTTGAAAGAGATGTGTTTTGGCGCCGAACAAAAAAAAAAATAGAAGTGAGGAGAACAAAATTGTTTTTTCCTATTGAAGAAGATGAAAAGTGACTAAAATCCAGTACAGACCAGTACTACATTAGGAGCAGAAGTTAAATTATAGAAGTGGAAAGCTGCCATCTTTTTCTCCTCAAGCTTGGCCGCAAAGACTGAGAAAGTCTCACCACCAAAAAAAAGACTGAGAAAGTCTTCCCCAGGAGATGCCATGGGGCATGCATCAGATCACGTGGACCCCGCGGGATAGTAGTAGGGGTTGAGGGAGAGATCTAAGGAGGCCGCCTGGTGGGTGGCGCCGCCGCTGCCGCCATTGTGGTGGCGGCCGTGCTGGTGGTTGCCGTAGAGGTGGTGGTGGTCAGCAGGAAAGCGTTGGTTGTTGCTGGTAGTGGTGCTGTTGAAGTTGTTCAAATGAGAGCGAGTGACGAATTCCCCTTCTTGCTTTATTTCTTCTTCTTCTTCTCCTTCTTCTTGTTTGATGGGAAAGAGTGGAAGGGTTTCGATCTCTCGAGTCACCATCGCAACTCCTGCTTCATGCTCCGAGGGGGGGTAGTGGTACATCCATGGCATCTCAGTGCTCTCTAATCCCGCCCATCCCATGCTGCTCTCCATTCCTGACCCATCTCCTCCTCTAGACAGGCAACACTCCTGTTCTCGCAGGAAAGGAAATTAAGCTATGAAAGTATGAAATAAATTTAAATAAACATGTCGATATTTATGAGCCAAGAGGTATAATTCTGTCATGCTAGATTTCATGCTTCTTATCTTTGACGTGATATTATATGAATGAAGTATCTCTCAACTCTTTTGCATGAGTGCATATGAGAGTTTCAATTCTGAAACACATCCCTTTACGTAAAAGAGTGCAAGAGCTGTTAGGTTGTTTTCTTCACATAGAACGATGATTTTATCGTTACGAGCACTACTTTTTATTCAATTTCCATTATTTCACGTAAGGGTGAAAATAAGTTCTACTAGATTTCGACAGAGACATGCATGCTAGCTTGTGCAATGCTCCTCCAACTACTTGCTCTCCCAGATTAAAAGCTCAGAGATGGGCGGCACAGGATCTAAAACCTTTTGATAAGGACAAACAAGATAATGACTTACTCTAAAGCTCCTTTCCATGATCATGAAGTCTCCACAACCACTGCTTTCCATCTGCCCACAACCATACAACCCGGGAGAAGAACATGTAGTAGGAAAACCTGCACCACCGCAGCACCAACGCCCAGTAGGCCAAAACAAATTAAGGAAACCCAGAAAAGACACTGAACAAAATTAGAGGAGGAGAAAGGAGGAAAGTTAACTATTAAACAGATGCATCTGAAAGGGAGTGAGTTTAGTTACTGCACCAGGAGACACGGTGGTGATGGTGCTGTTGCTGGGTGTGCTGGCGGTGCTGGAAACGCCCATAGCGAGCCTTTTCCTGTGCCTCTCCCGGGCCTTGTGGTTCTGGAACCAGTAGAAGACATTCTTGCCTTCGATCTTGCCGTACTTCCGGAGTGCCGCGGAGATCTTCTGGATCTCCTCGGCGGTCGGGGACCTGATCCCCATGTTGTAGTAAAGGTCCCTCAGTATCCTTATCTGATCAACAGTGGGGATCCACCTTGTGCCGGGCTGCCTGCCGAGGAAGCTACTCTTATTCCCTCCGACGCTATCACCAGCCACACTGCTGCTGTTGCTCTCCTCATGCTGCTGTTCTTGGTACTGGCGGTGTTCCATGAAACCAAAAACCAAGAACAACGAGAGACAGAGAGAGAGGAAGGGAGGGAGAGAGAATGAAGTGGTGGACCAAGGGGGGTCGAATGAAGGGAGAGGGGGATGGAGTGATGCAAGTATTTGAAGGGGCGAGGGGGAGGGTGGCTTGGAGATTTTGAGAGTATCGGGTGGATATCTTTGAGAGGGGGACTGAAGTTGACAGATGGGAGCTAAAAGCCAAAACAGGGTGTAAATCTAGGATCCAGAAGGAATCGCTTGGGCGAAAAGGCATCCAAACGAAGCAGCCTGAGACAGGCGCGCGCGCGCACACAGAGATGGAGGGAGGGAGGGAGAGGGAGATTAAGTTGAGGATAATTTTTCATGACAGAGGAGGAGGAAAAGGGAGTGACTTTAGAATGAAAGAGTGGGAGAAGAACAAAGATGGGTGGCTATAGTCAGTGGTAGTGTCTGTTATTGCAATCCCAGTGCAGTCAGTGATTAATGCTCAGTGATATTATTTAATTTTTGGGATTAATTAGTCTTTGGGATTTCTCTGGAATATACAATGGGCCAAATTAGTATATTCATTTAAGTATAGCATGCAGCCATACACATAACTCGTGCCTTTACTAGCAACAAGAAACACTCCAAAGTCATCTTTGCAAGTATATTTAGCCTACTTAGATTCATCACAGGCTCCACAAATTGGTCATGTTATTACTGTGATGGCATCCAGTGCCGGCAGAAACTACTGAAGTTACAGTATAGATTGACACGTTAGTCTATCTCTTTTCTTCATTCCCCATTCAAGTACACAAGTGGTATTCTAACCAAAAAAAAGTACAGAAGTGGTACGTCTGAAACCAGAAGATCTAATCTTTCTGATCATATTAATACGTTCAAATGCTGGAAAGAACAAGCCGTAGAAAACTTTGTAGCTGTTCTCTTTTTTTGACTGAAAAGGGGAGCCCCAGGCCCACGGTACTACTTGAGAGTGATGCGTTTTTGCATTTATGGAGGGTGGATTTGGGAGAGCTTCCCCCCTGTTCATGAAAACCTCATCATTTTGGACCTTTCCCACTGCATCCCCCTTTGTGCCCTAAGAACTCGCGGCTGACGCTTGCATGACTCATGACTCATGTGAGTGTCCCCTAAAACTTCTAAACTTGGGTCATTAAGGCTCTAATATTCTAAGACAAGGCAAGGCTCAATCTCTCCCACACACACACCGACTTATGCGAGTCTCCCCTAAAACTTCTAAACCTAGGTCACTAAGACTCTAGGTATTCTAAGACAAGATAAGGCTCAATCTCTTCCGTGCACGCACATACCTGCGCACATGCACGTGCGCATTCACACACATGCATACACATAAAAAAATATTAAACTATATTTCACTAAAAACAAACTATCAGTCAAAACAAGATCCACTAGCTCGGTAAATCAATCTATAGCTACACACACAAAAAAAATATTAAACTATATTTCATTGAGGAGGAACTATTAGTCGAACAAAATCCACTAGCTCAATAAATCAATCCAACTGCAAACCAACATGCATAGAGATGGACAAAAAACATAGAAGAAAAAAAAAGAAGCAATACAGATATATTTGTGCATCTTGGTTTACGGTTGGATAGATCCATCAGCTCAACGGTGGATCTAATCTAATTAAAAATTTTACTTTGATTGAGTCTAGATGTATGTCTATTCCTCTAATGGGAACAAAAATTAACAAAGGGTGGTTCAAAAGGACCTTTTTGTAAGTTTTTTTTATTGATGAGTGTCTTGGTAAATCTACTATTTTGGTGTTGGTAGGGGGTGGATGGTGGGAGGGGTAGTTTATCAGCTATTACAAGTGCCCTCTCAGTGGGGGCCACCAATCACCAATCATGCATCAAAAGGAGTCTCTCACAATCAATCTTTCATCAGTGTTTGAGATTTACTCTGAAACTCCAATTGCAGAATGCAAGAGAAGACAGTTTCTTTCACCAAAATATGGTCCTCACTTCATCTGGTCCATGGAAGTGCTTGAGATACTGTAAGATGGGTGCTCCATAAGCAATGTATTAATTTGGTATACATAAACATCCCACCTCAATCCTAATATAATAAAACTTCACAAAAAGATCTTTTAGTATGTACATATATTTAAAGTATTCAAAGATAACGACTCAAAAGATTATTGTTCCATGACATAATTTGGATAGTAGAGTAGATTCCCTTCCACCTGACATTGATACTCAAATCTCCCAGCACAAGTTCCTTCCCTGCTACTGCGGCTCCCTCATTCCCCTGTTCCGCCATCTCTGACACAAACCCCAAAACACCAGTAAACTGTCTCCCTCTCTCGCATCCATGTCTTTCATTTTATGATAGTAGTTTGAATGCATGTTGTTTGCTTCTGAGCACAGAACTGAGCCTCCCAGAGTGCAAGTTTACGGATTGTGTGTGTACTTTTGCCTGATATTGACACGGCTATCATGAGATTTTCCTTTCCCTATCATGCGAACGCAACACACTGTTCTCTCTTTCTCTCTCCGTCTCTCTCTCTCGCCGTAGGACCCTATATCCAATGCCTTATATAGGAGAGCCTTCGCTAGGGAGCAGCTCCCAGGGGTGGTACAAAAACGCCTCCCTTTCTTCGGGTAATGACCCACTGCTGATGTTCGCACAGGAGATCCGAAGAGATTACACAAAGATACGTTGGAAGATTGTCTGATCTATCCGAAGCATCCAGGCAACGCTCTAGTTTTGACCGCCCCTCGGCTTCCACCTTCTTTCTTTCGTAAATAAAAGAAAAGAAACTTAAAGAGTAGAGGAGAGACTAGATTTGTGAAGATATATGCTGATTCTAAATTGGTTGTGTCGGCTCAATGACACCTCCGTCCTGAAGTTGAGCTTAAAGTCACATTAGAAGGCATTATCTATGCACGGCTCACCTTAAGGGCGGACTAGAATCACTTGAAAGGGATCTCGACGATGGTGATTAGATGGATTTAGGATCATGCTAGGACTGGCATCGGCGATGAGCACCTATTGCTGCTGGACCTTTGTAATCTATTGAGAAAATGTGTGGCCACCCAGGTCACCTATGTATGTCGTAAACAAACAGAGCTGCTGATTGGGTTGCATCGTTTGTTGCATAACTCTCTAGTGTCTGGAGTTGCAATGGATATGAGACTTCACTATTCCTCTTCCACTACCTTATTTTTTTTTGACTTTTTTGATGTATCCATACTGTATGATATATCTAGTTTACCAAAAAAAGAGGGGGGGAGGGGGCGGCATAACGTTTTCTTCCGTGCATGATGCCTAAATCGCAACAAAAGATGACATATGAGCTGCATTTTGAGGAGATTCAAAGTGTTTGATGGCTTGAAGGGGGAGGGCTTGCTTGGATTGCTTATAATCTCATGTAGCTGTAGGGATCTTCAAGTTGTATCCAAGGGACTAACACTAGGAAGGACACGGGATCTCAAGACTTATATGTAGGTCTTGACTTATTATAGTTGAAATGTAGTTTACCAAACACATGTTAAAGTACCACAGCGCTTTAGAAATGTAGTTACCAAACAGTAAGCAGCTTTTTATAAAAGCTCTACTTCAGAAAGCTTTACTTCCAAAAGCTCTACTGCCAACAGCTTCTCCAAATAGGGCCTAAGTAGTAGCAATCATTGTCTTGAGATGTACAGTTAGGGTTGGTAATTTACTCTACCTCATTGATACTTGATCTAATTTAGCGAAGCGGAATTTTCTAGAACCACAGTAGATCTGGACAGGTTTTATACCCACCTTGAACCCAATATGAATATATATAACTTTCATTAATTTTTTTGAAGCAAAGAAAAATGGATTAGTATGAAAAAAATATACCTTTTTCTAATCCGATCCATCCAATTCATTTCATGCAAGTATGAGATGGATACGAGTAATAGCTTACCTGGCATGTTACCATCTTTGCATACTAAGGGTGCCCCATTAATGTGGTTCTGTTTTCATACTGTCGGTCATCCTCGTGGTTTTTTTCGTTGAGTTAATGCAAGAATCACACAGGCTCCTTCGCATGAGAGGATGAAGGAGAGAGTGTGTGACTTGTAGAAAAAAAAAAAAGAAACAAAAAAGTTAGACTAGTTTACTTTCCCAAAGAACATGCTTCTAATTTGTGACTACTTCGTTCATGTCGTTCCTTGCCGCTAAATTTCACACACACATTGATACTCATCCTATTCCATAGTTCTGGCTGAAATTAACTCTTCTAATGCCACTAAATTTTGTATAATTCTCTAACACTTAAAACACCAAGCTGTGTTCCTCCTTTTTCTAATTCTTGTTCAATAACTAAAAAAGTGAAGAGCGCAGCTTATTCTATTTCGAAGAAGACCAGGTATATCTAATAGTTGGAACAAATTTTGAAAGGATATATCCATGTACTCAATGAATTTGGTGATAATTCAAATTCTATAACAAAGATGAAATTATCCTCTCACTTTTTGTGTATGTTTTTAAAATGGATAAGAGCAAAAATATGAGCATTTGGCAAAATGTCCCCCATTTGAAAATTTGCCTCTATTCATTCCGCCTACAAATTGAGGAATTTTGCAGAAAAATCCAGATAAAATATATGAATAATAATAAAAGCAAAATAAACTAGGAATGGCAAAGTACAGGTATAATTTAGATCCTAACTTCATATACTTAAAAGGATACTAAAGAGGTCTTGAAAAATGAAACTGCACCTAATACACATATATTAAGCATTTATATGGATTAGAGTTTAGATTTGGTCAAATTGCCCGGTGCCTCGGTCCAACCTAACCCAAATTTGAGTCAGATTAGGATTTCGACCCAAAGCCAGCCCACGATGTACCTAAAGTTGCCCAAGCTTAGCCGAATTTTGGGTTGGAATCTGTCCAAGCCCAGTTGAATTTGAGTTGGATTTCTAAATTATTTCTATGGATCGGAATCTCATAGCACCTGAACATCACATGCAATCATAATTTGAACAAAAAAACGAATAAATAAAATAAAGGAACTATATTAATGCCTCAAAAATTTTTCTTATACAGAAAAAAAGGGCTTTGTTAGGTTACTGATTCCAACGTTTGACACTGTTGGATTATTGGGCTCGTTTGGAGAATGCATCTAGTTTATGTATAAATATTTATGTCTCTATCTATTATCAATATATCTATAGTTTATTGTACTTTCTTAAATATGTCATACTTTCAGTGTAAAGGGTATAAGATTGGCTTCATTATTTATTTCTGGGAGATTGTAAATCCATATTTTGGTTGAATATTATTAATTTTTGGTTAACATAGCTTCATACTGGAATTGAGCTTAAATAGAGCTTAATTACTAATTTCATTTAAGGTTCTTTACCGTATATCTATCGATGAGCTTCATTTATGCTGGAAATTAGTTTGATTCTATTGACTCAACCATTTCAGCTATTCCTCCGGAGTTACAGTCGACTACTTCTCCCTCTCATCCTGAGTCGTCTCGATCAGCAACTGCTTCTGTTAACCATCTGAGCACCATCTCTAGTTTATCTATATATAAAAAAAAGCTTGTATCCTTATCTCCCAAGCTTGTATCCTTATCTCCCAACGAAACAGAGCATGTCTCACTGTGTATTTATATTGGGCTGTATCATAATGAAAGTGAAGCAATTAGTTCTCTCTCTCTCTAAAACTCTATCTCTCTCTCCGAAACTCTTCTCTACTCTTCTCTGTTCCAAAGTTTATATGGTATTAGAGCGCAAAAAGTGACAAACGTCCCAATGTCGATCTCTGGACAATCCCCCTCGGAGTCTTCTGCAAACACCATTCCTTCTTATCCTGTCTTCACCGCAATTCCCTATATGCTCACGGTGAAACTCACCCGCGACAACTTCCTTCTCTGGAAAGCGCAACTCGTTCCATACTTCCGCGGACAAGATGTGTTTGGATTTCTCGATGGCTCCATCAAAGCCCCACCTCCTTTGCTACGGTCCTCCTCAACGGATGAAGTGGAAAGCACACCGCTCCCCAATCCTGCTTATCACCAATGGGTCAAACAGGATCAGCTTATCCTGAGTACTCCCATGTCTTCCCTCTCTGAAGGTATCCTTGCCTAGATCATTGGTTTTACTACTTCCCATAAGTTTTGGCAAGCGTTAGAGAGGAGTTTTGCCTCCCATTCCCGTGCACGAGTAGTGCAATCACGTACTCAACTGGCTGGTATCAAGAAAGGAAGCCTCTCTATTACTGAATACTTCTTGAATTTGAAGAAACTTTCCGATGAACTTGCATCTGCCGGTCACTCCCTAAGCAGTGATGATCTTCAAAGTTATCTACTTGCTGGTCGTGGATCTGATTACGATCCTTTTGTTACTTCTGTAACCACTCGGCTTGATCTTCTGTCTCTTGAGGAATTTTATTGTCAACTTCTCACCCATGAGTCGTGCTTGAACAATCAACCTTCCTCCCTGGCTGATGCTGCTGGTTCTTCTGCCAACATTGCCACCTGGAGTGTAACAACCCAGCATCTCACCCAAAATGGCTAGCCGGAAGTTATTATTTAGGTTCCTTGATCCTGTATAAGTACCCAAGATCTACCCAGCGAATAACTAATGTGGGACTAAACACACGCCCGCACGGGTTCTCACATACTCCCTCCGTTCAAGCCCTGACGTCCTCGTCAGGCTAAGGGTTCATATCTATTTAAATCTAATCACAAACACCATGATTGGCCCGTGGTCAGCCCCAATGGATCCGTGCTGCAGTGTCCCCTAGTCCACATAGGTTATGAGCCGGGTTCGCTCTGATACCATTTGCTGCAGTGTCCCCTAGTCATGCCACTTCCTCTCGCAGTCATGGAAGTGGTCCCCGTGGCGCTGCTTCCTCCTATCGTCCTCGAGGGTGTGGCAATAATTGGGGCCATGGTAGACGCCACTCTCAGTCACAACAGGGCCATCCAGAAATCCTTCCTTCTTATCGTCCTGTGCGTCAAATTTGTAATAAAACAGGACATATGGCATTGCGATGCTTTCGGCGCTTTGATTGTTCCTTGCAATGTCTAAACAAGCTAAACAGGACCCAAGCCTAAACCTTTTTAATTTAATCTCCACCGAGTCTATCCATATGTGTTCAAGCTCAACTTGAGCTCAAGCGGACTTTGAACATTCACTGATTCGGCTCAACATGGTTCATTTCCTTGAAAGAAAGCTCCTAGAGCATCAAACAACCTACATTTGGATTTACTTCCAATCTTTCATCTTATCTTTTACCATTCTATTTGCTTCTTGGCCTACATGCTTTGTTTTTTCATAATTTAGTCATAAAAGAAATTTAAAAAGAAAACTTTTGTAATTTTCTCAAGTCTCCCCATTCAAAACTTACTTCTGAAAAGAGGTAATCTATCACTTTTGTTTTTCTTTTTCTAGAATTTTAGGTCGTATCTATCTGTCCATTAAGATAGGCAATGTTAAATTCAAACAAGTTAACTCCATAGTCTTATGAGTCCTCTTCATCAATATCCCATATCAATGTGATTAGAAGTACTAACCAGCATTGATTTTCTTTCTTTCTTTTTTAATAACTAGGCAGGGGAAATTCTACTATCCTAGCTGAAATTCAAATAAGGGTAAAACTCAAACCAGATCCTTGGTATTGACCCCTAAGAACTTTACCAATGTATTAGCATTTTTTTAATCGGACGACACCGTCACTATCATTGACAGTTTACGTCTAATTGGTACTTTGAATCAACCTTCTTGTCCATTAATTTTATACAAGAGCAAATACTCAAAATGCTTTAGTTTCTAATTTAGTAGGTTTTACTAGTGGGAAATATGATTCAAAGTACTTGTGATGATTTTCTAAAAAGTATGTTAAATCTGATCTACCTACCAAGAGGAATAGCATATCAATGACTGGGCCATGGGCAGCATCTTCCTTGTATATGATTCTACTAAAGAGTGCAGGACATGAATCTATATACACTCATGGGTAACTAAATGATAGAATAAAAAAATCTTGATTGATACTATGTTAGTTTCTTAGCCCAAAACTACGACAACCAAAAACATATTCAATATTATTTAACGAAGCTCATAGTTATGATTGCAATTTAACTTTGCTATTATACTACCTTTATCATTGTGCACCCTTTGAAGGGTAAATACAACTATCAACAAATTACATACAGCCAAGATATGGATGAGGACATGATAAACCTACAAGATCTATTTGTGTGAAGGCCAATCATTTTTCCAGATATTTTTGGATATCCAATTAGTTGACACTATATTAGCAATAATCCCACTTAATTAGTGGAATGGCTAGTATGATGAAACACCTTGAATCTCTCTCTGACCATGTTATATTTATATATATTAATGGTGCTTCCTTTTGAGAATAAGAAAAACAACTGATGGGCTGGCTGGACGAATTGCACAAGCATGACACTAGTTCTCGGATGATTGACATATGAGGATGGAATAATGTAGTTTCTGTTACCTTGAATTTTAAGGACTTTTATTACTATGATACTACTAGTAGGAAGTAAGTAATAAAAGAAAATAAATTGTGGGGATTTAACAAGAATGAACATAAAATTTGTTGGAAAATAAACTATCATTGACATAAAGAACAACATAATTTTGGTCTTCATTATACCGAAAAGGGAGCCCTAGACTACTATACAATACGACATTCATAGGGTGGCTTTTATTAATCGTTAGGATTGGTGCCACTCTCTAGTTTTGGCTTTTGTCCTCACAGATTTGGCCCATGTAGGCTATTTTAATTTATTGTTGTGCATGGTACCATGTATTCTACTATTCTCATATTCTAGATATTGCTTTCACTCAGGGTAGCGGTAACTGTTGGCCAACCACTCTTTTAAGGTTTCACTCTACTAAGGCCTCATTTGCCAGAGTTTTGGTGGGTCAGAAAACACTTTCTGATCCTCCAAAAGTAATTTTAGATAGAATATGGGTGTTTGATAAAAAAAATCGAAAGAAGCCTTCTGGTAAAGCTAAAATATCCTTTTAGGAGAAGCTCCAAAATGAAGCTTCTTCGGAAAATCACTTTAGCATGCGTCGAAAAGCTGTTTTGATTTATATTTTTTTTTCTTTTTTATCAAAATACTCATGATAAAATATTATAATTACAATAATACTATGCAATATTCTTTATGGTCATTTTGTCATACCAAAATATATTCTTAGGTTGTTTAACAAATACATATTAAAATTTCACAATTCTTTAGAAATGTTGTTACTAAACAACAAATAGCTTTTTATAAAAGTTCTACTTTTGAAAGCTTTACTGCCAATAGCTCTGCTAAACGGACCCTAATTTTCTTGTCCTAGTCCTATAATTTTTATTCTCTCGATTTGCACCAAGATGGTCCCTTTAAGAATCAAACCTCGTTCTAGTACTCAGTTTGCATCTTGGTACTCAGCCTATTCCTTGACACTCGATCTAAGATTGACACCATTCTAGCATCTCTTATTATTCAGCTTGCATGAGATGTTTCTTCGGAAGATCTACCACTATTCCACTTGTACAAGATATCTTTTTGAAGACTTGCAATTAGTTGATTTATGCTGGATAGCCTTCCAAGGCTTTCTATGAGTGGTCTACAAGTCGCATTCATCGATATGTATATGGTGCAAACATACAACCAATTTTAATGGCCAGTCATATACCCACAATATCCATCTTGTTAGGTTTGGCATATTAATTCTTTTGCAACCAAAAACAAGATGATATTTTTGATTTGTAGAATTTTCTCACTTCTAAAATATATAATTCTATTTTCTAGGGTGAAAATTTGAACCCAATCTCATAGGTTTAAATATCAAATATCCAAATAAATCCTTGGGAAAATGTTTGCTAACTTCTCTTACTATAAATTGCCTACCATGTGCTTGAAGGAGTCTAGTTGCGAATTGGAGAGTTCATTTTGACAATCATAAACCTCCATACCTATTAAATGGAAAAAAAAGAAAAAACTCAATCTCTATCCAAAAATTTAAAAAATAAAAAAATATAGAAAATATCCATAATTTTAATAATTAATCTAGATATGTTAAATGTTATCGAAATATGTTAATGGTATCTAAATATGTTAGAAAACACTACGTATAGGAAACAATGTGACGTCAACGAAATCAGTGGGAGGCCTAAAAAATGTTCACCTCTATTTTTTGAATTATTAAATACATTCCATGTAATAATTTATTTTTTTATTATACTTTAGAGAAATTACTTATTATTTTATTAAATAAATTTATATTTACTTTTTTATTTTCATAAAATTTCAAAATAAATTCAAGTTTGATTGAGTCTTCTTAATTAATTTAGAAAAAAATATTGACCATTTAGAGTCCACAAACATAGAGGAAAAAAAAAATCAAATTTAGAGTTATTTTACAAAGTTATTAATTATTTTAGAAAGTCGTTAGTTACAATTTTTTTCAAGAAAATATTCCTCCATTCATGTCAAGGAAAAAAAATTCCTTGAGAAATATTTCCCTCCACGTACACAGAGAAAAAAATTTAAAAAAATTTCGAATTTGAGCGGGAGCCTTCTTATTTTAGAAAAAAATTAAATTTGTAGTTCTTTTTGAAAGCTGTTAATGTTAATGTTAATGTTCCTTTTGAAAGTTCTTAGCACAAAAAAAAGTTGTGCTAAGAAGCCGTTCCGAGTTCACACACAGTGAAAAAAATTGAATTAGAATTATTTTAGAAAGTTGTTAATTATTTTAAGAAGCCGTATTAAAGTTAATTATGAAAATTTTTCTTTCAAAAATTTATTTTACAAAGCCTTTAATTAATTCAATGCATGCGAAGAAAAATTTGAAAGAAAATTCAAATTTGAATTGGACTTTTCTTAATTGTTTTTAGGAAAGAATTATTGATCATTTAAAGTCTAAGCATATAGAGGGAAAAAAATTCAAATTTAGAGTTATTTTAGAAAGTTATTAATTATTTTAGGAAGCTATTATTTACGGAAAGTTTTCTTCCTCCATCCTCACAAAAGGAAAACGTTTTCTTTTAAGAATATTTCCCTCTCCGGATGCAGAAGAAAAAAATCAAATTAAATTTCAATTTTGATTGGAGTCTTATTAATTATTCTTAAAAAAACAAACTAAGCTTTAAGAAAATAATTATTGTCTATTTAGAGTTTACAAACACGAACAAAAGTAAATTAAATTCAGAGTTACTTTATAAATCTATTAATTAGTTTGAGTATCCGTGATAGAGTTAATTACAAAAATTTTTATTTGGACTTATCTAGAGAAAAAAATTTAAAAATAGGAACTCAACGATATTTTTTCTTGCATTTAATGTATCAATTCATGTCATCAAAGCTAGAAAAAATGTTCCTTTCTATTCCCTAAATTTGACGCAGATGAGGATAGGTGGTTGCAGGACTTCTACTAAACATGAACTTTTTTAATTTAAATCAAACATTTGACTAATTTAACTATAATTTAAACAAAACTCCTATTAAGCTAGGATTCTTTATAGTGCATAAAAATAGAGTTCAAATCATCCATGACTCTTCCCATATCCCACGAGACCCCAAACACGTAAGGAATTAAGGACTCTTCATTGCCAAGGACTCAATGTGACTTGACATGCCCCAAATATGGATTTAATCCACCAAACGCCTAAGATGATTTCGGCTCAATGCTCCTACATCAAAATTATTTGTTACATTGCAATTAATTTTTTTATTTAAATTTTTGAAAATTATTTATCATTTTATTATATAAATTTATATTTATAAAATTTAATTCTTTAGAATATTATATATATATATATATTTAAAGCATGACGTATGTGGGTGCTGCTTATGCTAGCGCAGATCTGCACCCATTACTTTGGAACATTTAGAGCATGGGAGAGGAGTTAGATTTACTTCAAATTTCGTATGTATTTTGAGAGGTGAACAGTGCTGCAGACATGGTGCCTACCATTCCGAATTTATATATTGGGGTCCTTTTCGATCGGGTGCTGCAGGCATTGGATTGTATTTTATCTTGTAATTGTTTTGGACTTTCTCACCAATGAGACCGACTTGTAGATTATATTAATTTGGATTTAAAGTTATTGTTACGCAATGCATCCATGATCCGGGAATTAAACTCCGAAGATCGCTTCAGTATCCGAACGCAATCCGAAACTCGACCCCAAAGAATCCAAAAACGGCTTGGATTCGGAGTTTGTTACCCTTTCTTATTGTGACTGGCCTGGAGCACCGTCATAGAACCACTACGCTGTTTTTTTTCGTCAACCTTTTTTTAACCCTTTTTTGAACAATTTTGTTTATACTCTCTCTTTTCTCTCCAATAAACTCTTTCGACTCTTTGCTTTTCTCTTTCCCCAACTCTTGCTTCTCCCTTCTCTCTCTCGGTCTCCTCATGATTTCATTCAACCTATTCGACGGTTTTCCCTCCCTATCTCTCTGAGGGGAAACCCTAATCGTTCCCCGAATCGGCGAGTCTATTTCTTCGGAGGCATCTGGTGAGAGATTGATCTTGAAGCCCTCGATATCGACCTCCGGCATTCCCCGATGCCTCGGAGTTTGGTTTTTCTTGTGCTAAATTTTGAGTCTTTGTGTTATTTCTAGTATTTTTGTTTTTTGTGGGATTGATGGTGCCGAAATCTAAGGGTTTGTTTGGTTTCGATCAGTTGCTGGGATCTTTTTCGTCTTTGTTGTTTTTGTTGTTTTGAGACTGAATTTTTTTGGTGTTGTAGGTGGGTGAAAGAAAGGCGGATTTATGTCCTTCAATCAATCCAAAGCGGAAAAGAGCGAGGGCCAGCAGCTGAGGAAGACCGATCGTTCCGGCAGCTCCGGCCAGCAAAGAGGATATTCCGGCGGCAGCGGCGGGAAGGGCGGCGGCTCCGCCCCTCCTCCCCAACTCTCCTCTTCCTCTTCGTTTCCCTCCTCGTCGAACAACCCACACATCTTGCCGAATCGGAGGTAAAGATTTTATCTTCCCTGCCGCCCCCATGATTCTTGATGAAATAGGCCTTCTCGTTTAATATGGGCACATGGGCGCCCAAAAGTTAGGGTTTTTATTATTTTTTGTTGTTGTCTTCTAGTTTCAAGAACTCCGGAAATGGACAAGGAGGGTCGTCTAGGGCGAATCCATCTAATTTGAGGGCGAGTGATGCTGTTGCCCCTGCAGCTCCCGTTGCTCTGCGGGGCGCGCAGAATGGGGGCCATGTCCAGCCACCCTTTCATGGTTGTCCAAATTCTTTTTTTTTCTATAATTATTATTTTTATTGAAATTTACGTGTTTTGATTGATTTCTTGGATGAAGATTATGATGAAGAGTAGATTAGAATGCAAAAAATAAAGGAATGGTGCTATACTCTTAAATTTATTCATTATCATCTTGTTCAGGACCATCTGATGCACCAGCATCAAGTGCTTCAAAATCTGTGGATGTACCCATTCCAAGAAACTCTCGAGCCCATCCAAGGGCTCCAATTTCTCAGTCTGCTGCAGGACCTTCCAATTCCGCAACACCTGTGGTTCCAGCCAAAGGTACCTTGTTGTGCATTTGTTCACTTTGTTGTTTGAATGCTTATGCCAGTGGATTATGTTGGTTTAGACGTCTTTCCTTTGTTCTGATAACTTTTGCAAGTTGGTTCTTGATTTTCTGCAACTGATGATTTTTTTCGGGGGTCATCTTCATGCATTGAAACTATTCTTTTAATTTATCATCCTGTCAGTCTTTTTGGTTCACTGCTTCCTTCCTTCAGGTGATGGATCCAAGACATTTACTCTTCAATTTGGATCTATAAGTCCCGGTATTGTGGATGGAATGCAGGTATACTTCTCGCATTTTGTTCAAGTTGAATTTTGTGTTTTGTGTTGGTTCTTATTCATGCTCTTTTGCAATGTACCTTCTGATTTGGCAAAATTTGTTATGATTATTGTAGATTCCTGCTCGGACTTCCTCAGCTCCACCTAATCTGGATGAGCAGAAGCAGGCCCAGTTTGTAGATATTGTACTGAATCTTTAAATTTTACTTTTGAGCAAAGAAAAAAAGTGGGATTGAAATTGATATCTAGACTAAGTTTGCTTTGATGATAGGTGAACTGACATTATATTCCTGTAGTTGTTCATCTTGCACATGACCTTTATCACTTGGTAGCTTTACAAATTTAGCTGAAACATTCACTTTATATTTTTTTTGATCTATCTCAAGCAGATATTCTCTGGCTTGGGTTAGGTCATATTATCCAAATGTTGAAGTTCTACATAAGAAAATCTTGATTATTGTCAAATAGATACCTAATAGAAGTCATTGCGATCTTTGTTGACCTTTTTATGAATTCTCAGTTTGTCATCATTATTTACTATCTTTGAATTCCATCATGCAGGGCCGCCATGGTTCATTTAGGGGAGCATCCAAAGTGCCTATACCCACTGGACCACAGCAGCCACAACCTCCTAAGAAGGATGCAGGTGGTATTAGCCAATCTAATGCTGGAGGGTCTCTACCTCCTGCCCAGGTAAAACAGGATATGCACTCACAAATTTCAGCTGCCCCTGCTGTACCACTACCCAAATCTTCTGTTCTTCCTATAGCTGGGATATCTATGCCGATGGCCTTTCAACAGCCCCATGTTCCCCTGCAATTTGGTGGCCCCAATCCTCAGCTGCAGTCACAGGGTGTTGCAGCAAGTTCATTGCAAATGCCTATGACATTACCTGTTGGAAATGTTGCCCAAGTACCACAACAAATGTTTCTTCATGGTCTCCAGCCTCATCTTCTGCAGCCTCAACCGATGATGCACCAGGGACAAAGCTTGGGCTTTGCATCTCAAATGGGTCACCAACTGCCTCCTCAGTTAGGAAACCTTGGAATCAGTATTGCCACCCAACAGTTTGCGCAACAGCACCCTGGAAAATTTGGTGCTCCTCGCAAGATCACTGTAAGGATTACTCACCCAGAGACCCATGAGGAGTTGAGACTTGGTACAAGGACAGACTCATATACTGATGGCGGTTTTACTGGGCAAAAGCCCCTGCCCAATGTAGCTTCTCAATCTCAACCTCTTCCGCCATTTACTCCCTCCCATTACTGTCCTCCATTGCAACCAAATGCCTATAACCCATCCCAGGTGTTCTTCCATACCTCCACTTCTCTTCCTTTGACAAGCAGTCCAATGCCTTCTGGTTCGCAGGCACCAAGATATAGCTATTCAGTTGGCCAGAGTGGCCAAGCCATTTCAATCACGAATCCATCTGTCATTAAGCCCGTGCCTGGTAGCAAATCTGGGCCTCCTCTGCATAGTCTTTCTGAATCGCTGAATGTGGAAGCTGTGCCAGTCTCTGCTTCATCAGCTCCAGTTCAGGGGATGGCAAAGTCAGTTGTTGGTTTGCAGGGGAATAAAGCTGGAACTTCTTCAGTGACAGTTAGCATGCCCATAAGCAATGCCGAAGCACCTAGGGTGTCAAAGCATTTTGGAGAAGCCACGGCTTCTCATCCACAAAGAGACAGGAAGATCACTGTAGAAAGTTCTGTTCTGCAGTCCAAATCAGCTTCTCAGTCATTGCAGACCACACAGGCTACAACTTCATCAGTTCCTGTTACTCCTCATGGGGATTTTGAACCTGATGAGACAGGAACTGATTGTGGAGGAAAAGAACCTGTCCAAAAATTGGACTTATTGAAGGATAACCACAAATTGCCTAGTAAAAGGGACCTCGGACATTCACTACACTTGCAACAGGTCTGACATTCTGAATGCTTCTTATTCCTTCTCTTTTCATCTTATCTTGTTGAAGATATATTTTGCTGCTTTTATGTATAATGCAATTTCTATTTGTAACTTCTCAGCATGATTGTATGGTGCAGAAAGATGCTTCTGAATCTGCAGATGGATTGTCCAGAAACTCTGAGAAAGTTCAGGAATTTTCAGGGGCAGATATGTCGATCGCTACCACTAGCTTGTCTTCACTTAGTTTGAGACAAAAAAGTTCAAGTGAAATTAGAAATTCTAAAGCTGTTGAAAGTCAATTAGTCCCTACTGAGTCAGAATCATTTGGGGTTAATTTGGTGAAGGAAATATCACAAGATGTTTTTTTGAGAGCTGACAGTGGAATTCTACTTGAAGAGAAAGGTTCTGCCGAGACATCAACTTCTTTGGGTCTTGAGATGGATGAGACTGTACCTAAGAAGTCATATCCTACTTTTAGTCAGGACAATTCTATCTTGTTAGATGTTGAACCAGGACAAGAAGCACATGCAGAAAAGGAACATGGGGAAACTGAAGTGTTTAGTGATTCCTCACGAGATACTGGTCATGCTAAACCATATCCGAAATCTGTTTCTACAGAATGTGTTGAAGTTGGAAAACCAGTTGAGTTGGCTGAGCAAGATGGGGCTGGAGGAGATAATTCGGAAAGTTTGACTGCCTGTGGATCTTTTGATGCTGAAAGGCAACAGTCCGGTTCCTCCAATGAAGCAGTGGGGCAAAGCTTGGTGGTTGAGAAGACGACTGAGGAATCAGACATCTCTGCTAGGACATGTTCGGACTTCACCAAAGCTGAAGCAGTTTCTTCTAGTCACCTTTCATTTGCAAATAATGAAGAAGAAAAGCCTTCCTCTCCAGATGCCATCGCAAATACAAGCAAAGAAATAGACAGCCAGAATGTTGGCTCGAGTAATCCCGATGTCTTGCAACCAGGGATAGCTGTTTCAGCCCCTGTTACTTCTAAGGTGACAGAGAAACTGGAAGAAAAAGTTACAGAGCTGTCTAGTGAAGATCCAGCTTCAGTTTTGTCATCTGGGCCAAAGGACAAGCCTGTTTTTGAGCCTCCCAGGGTCAAGCTTTCTTCTGGAAAAAAGAAGAAGAGGAAGGAAATTCTCTCAAAAGCTGATGCTGCAGGAACTTCAGACCTTTACAATGCGTACAAGGGTCCTGAGGAAGAACATGAAACTACCAGTACCGCAGAAAGTGTGGATAGTCCTGTAGTAGTGGATGCTAAACATGTGACTGCAGATACCAATAATGACGTTGTTGCTGGTGAGGGAGATGGCCAGCGCAAAGTTGAAGTGGATGATTGGGAAGATGCGGCTGATATCTCAACTCCAAAGTTGAGAATACCTGAGAATGTACAGCAAGCCAGTCGAGCAAAGACATATAAGGATGATGACAGAAATGAGACTGTGAACAGAAAGTATTCCAGGGATTTTCTGTTAACATTTTCAGAGCAATGTACTGATCTTCCTGAAAGGTTTGAGATTAAACCTGATATAGCTGATGCTTTGATAAGTGCATCGGTTGCTGTTTCCCGTGTTGTTGACCGCGAAACCTTTCTAAGCCCCGGAAGGATTTCAGAGAGATCTACAGGAGTTTCCCGGGTGGACCGCTATATGGTCGGCATTGTGGATGATAAATGGACAAAGGCATCCAGTTCCTTTGCTTCTGTACGTGACCTTCGGCCGGAGGTTGGACATGGAGGAGCTGTTATGAACTTTCGGCCAGGACAAGGAGTCAGTCATGGGGTTTTAAGACATCCACGTGGGCAATCATCTGGTCAGTTTTCTGGAGGCATTCTTTCTGGGCCAATGCAAGCAATGGCATCTCAGGGAGGGATACCACGTAATGGTGCTGATGCAGACAGGTGGCAGCGCTCTCCTGGCACTCAGAGAGGGTTAATACCTTCTCCTCAAACTCCTGTGCCAGTAATGCACAAAGCTCAGAATAGATATTTAGTCGGTAAAGTGACTGATGAGGAAGAGACAAAGCAAAGACGATTAAAAGCCATACTGAATAAGTTGACGCCTCAGAATTTTGAGAAGTTATTTCAGCAAGTCAAAGAAGTTAATATTGATAATACTGTTACTCTTTCTGGTGTAATCTCGCAGATTTTTGACAAAGCTTTGACGGAGCCAACTTTCTGTGAGATGTATGCTGATTTCTGCTACCACCTTGCTAGTGAATTACCTGATTTCACTGATGACAAGGAGAAGATTACTTTTAAAAGGTTGCTTCTGAATAAGTGCCAAGAGGAATTTGAAAGAGGGGAGAGAGAAGAAGCTGAAGCTAATGAAGCTGAAGTGGAAGGTGAGGCTAAACAATCTGAAGGGGAAAGGGAGGAGAAAAGGATCAAGGCACGGAGGCGTATGCTGGGAAATATTCGATTAATTGGTGAATTGTACAAGAAAAGAATGCTGACGGAGAAAATTATGCATGGATGCATCAAGAAGTTGCTCGGGCAGTATCAGAATCCTGATGAGGAAGATATTGAAGCCTTATGCAAGTTGATGAGTACAATTGGCAAGATGATAGATCATCCCAGGGCCAAGGAACATATGGATGCATATTTTGACATGATGGCAAAACTATCAACACATCAGAAGCTATCATCTCGGGTTAGGTTCCTCTTAAGGGATGCGATTGATCTGAGAAAGAACAAATGGCAACAAAGAAGGAAAGTTGAAGGCCCAAAGAAAATTGAAGAGGTGCACAGAGAAGCAGCTCAAGAACGACAAGCTCAAGCAAGTAGATCTGCCCGTGGTTCTGGCATTAGTGTTGCCTCAAGAAGAGGACCATCCATTGACTATGGTACACGGGGATCCACTATAGTACCTTCTCCAAGCTCCCAGATTGGTAATATAAACAATTTGCCACCTCAGGTCCGTGGGTACAGATATCAAGATGTTCGATTGGAGGATAGACATCCATCTGGAAGTAGAACATTGTCCTTTCCCCTTCCTCAAAGGCCTTCTGATGATGATTCAATTACCCTTGGCCCCCAAGGTGGACTTGCTAGGGGTATGTCTGTTAGAGGACCGTCTTTGATCTCAAATGCTTCCTTGGCTGAAATTTCTCCCAGTGTTAATGACCAACATAGGATGCCACCAGGTCCAAATGGTTACAATAGGACGCCTGATTGGACATCTTCCAGCTCAAAAGAAGAAATGCCAAAACATATGCCAGAAAGGTTCTCTGGAGCACCACATGATGTAATGAATCCTCAAGATTGTAATACTTACCTCGGGAGCAGGGACAAGATTTTGGATCGTTCTTCTGATAGGTCTGCAGCAACTATCCTTCCTGCAGGTCGTGCACAGGGATCTTTAAGTGGCAGTGCAAGTGTACATTCTGAAGCAAAACAGTTATCTGAAGAGGTTCTTCGTGAAAAATCAATGTCAGCAATAAGGGAATTCTATAGGTAACATCTTTGTCTTATCTATTTTTTTTTTGTGACTACTTGCAGAATAATATATATGTTATCATGCATCATGCATACCACTGGTTTTGTGTCTGCTGGGAAAAATTACTAGACAAACAGAGGTTAAACAATAATAGGGCTGCATGGGAGTTGTAACCCTTACTTCCTGTTTAGGGTCAACATCAAATTTGGTTGATTATGACCATGTAAAAAGTTTAACCATGTAAATAATGACACATGGTTATGGGATTACTAACATGCCCATTTTGCAGCTAACCTTTTATTCTTTCCGAAGGGGGTATTTACATATTTAAATTTATCTTTATTATTAGCCACATATATTTTTCTTGTCCATATGCAATTCTTTGAATTATATCATCCTTGAATATTTCTGTCCATGCTTCTCAGAAAATGATGCTGTGTCATCTTGTCTTTCTATGCCATAATTCATACTGCTATAATTCTGTTGAGAATCTTATCATTTGGTCGAGTTATTGGTCATCGTTTATCCTTAATCCTTTTTTTTACTTGACGAAGATATAAGTCCATGTTTGGTCTATAATTTTTTTGCCTTTTTCTACCGTCTAACTTATTTGCTGGTTTAGCACTCTCTGCCTGACCACATCAGAATAGTTCTCTTGCCAACCACATAACTTATATTACCAACTAGTGATCCTTTTCACATTCCCTAATTCAATATTGAAAATGGCTTCTTATGTGCTTAAGCAGTCATTTGAACAGTTTTTCAGTGCGTCGCCGCTTGAAGTGGCACTTTATTTTTGGTAGAAAGCCCTTAGGCTGATTTCATTTAACTAATTCTCCCCAAAACATGAGTGGTCCCTCTCCTTCTCAATGGTAAAAGCTAAAAAAGATGGATATGAGAGAAACCAAGAAGAATTATATCTGGCTTGCAAATCATAACTTGCTAATAAATGAGCACAATGGTTTGTGAAATGACTAGAATATGAGATATTGAGGTGACAAAATTCTTGGAGGAGACTTCTGTGATAAGCAAAAACATGGGATATTTGACAAGGAGGGCTACTGGAACCCTTAGACAGAAGCTGGACAATGGACAATGCATCTCCTTCCAGGATAGCATGATAGACATTCATCTGCATCAACAATAATATCCCCTTTTTGAAATCTTGTGCTTCAGCTTGCTCAGCAGTGCAGGATGACAAGACAATATAGTGGCTATTAGTATGATCACCATTTGAGTTTCTTACTATTAATTCTGCATTAGAACCCGTAAGATTGGCGCCTGCGTCCGTGTTACATTTTACCCAATCATTAGAGAAAGTATTCAAAGAGTCAAGCAAAATCAATGGATATGATGTGGAGCAAAATCGACGGATATTAGCCAACTGTTTTGTAGAGATTCAGGCCCTGTTTGGGGAAGCTGTTGACAGTAGAGCTGTTGGAAGTAGAGCTGTTGGAAGTAGAACTGTCTGAAGTAGAGCTGTTATAAAAAGCTGTTTGCTGTTTGGTAACTACATTTCTAAAGTGCTGTGGCGCTTTAATATTTGTTTGGTAAACAAACTGAGAAAGTACTTTTGTATAACAAAATGACCACAAAGGACATTACTAGTATTATACAATAGTGCATAATAAAATATAATATATATTAATACATAAATATATGATATAGTA
>JAOXJJ010000438.1:5279711-5303990 GCA_025769935.1 Phoenix roebelenii
AAAAATTTTCATAATTAAAAAAAAGGCCCCTCTTACTGAGTTCACCTTAGGCCCCCAAATGCATTGAGCCGCCCCTGCCCTCACCACCTATGAGGGCTACGTACTCATCTTAAAACCTATTGAGCCAAGATTAAACTGAGTTGAATACAACCTGATAATAAATTAGATAGGCACAATATATGAGCTACGTCCAAATTGTGAGTAATTAATACCAAGTTAAGAAACATGAACAAGATTTGATTTTGTTACTGATATGTTTTATGACCGCTTTGAATGGACTGTTTGGTGTTTGATATAAGGGCACAATTTTGCTGCATAAGGCTTCAGGGCAACAAAGCGCTGCACTCTCATATCACATACACCAGGAATACTCATACTTGATATGCTAAGTTACATATTATGATATTAAGCTTGATGATTAATACCCATGGTAGCTAGTGCTTTTTCTTGAACCATTGGATACACTTTTAAATGTTCAAATAATATCAAGATTTTTTTCTAAGAGAAAAAAATGCTTACCGCTCTAGCTTTGGCAATGCGTCCATTATAAGCTCTACTTCACACCCTGAATGAAGAGTTATATTAGGCAGAAATGTTATAGCCGAAAGCATATGAAAATTTCCATATGTATGTGCTCCCAGAACCTATTTCTGCATGTAACTTCAACTGCCATTACTCATTCAGCAATAGTGACATTTCCTGGTTAGAAAAATACGAGTTGTGGTCGAATTATGAGCTTAGGAAAATTCTGAACTGAGATGAGTAATTACCATTAATATATCATAAACAACGTCAAATCACTCAGCTGCGAGCCTTGTCTTCACAAATTCCAAGTCCTTCCTGTCCCCTTTAAAATGCAATATATATAAAGCAAGAACTACAATAAGACAATTAGGATGGACTGGCTCCTATGGGGTTTAACCGACCGAAGGAGAGAGAAAGAGATGACTTGGCACGCAGAGGAGGAGAAGGCGTAGGAGACAGAGGAAAGCAGCGTGGCTCGGTCGATGAGAGAAACAGGGAGAGAGCGGTGCATGCTCTGTTTTCAACAGGGCACTTCTCCTCTGCTTTTCGAACAGAAGGGCGTGTGCCGCCAACCCCACCCCCTCCTGTTTCACGAACAGATAAGGCACCACTTTTATAGGCGGGCCTTGATACTGCCTGGGCCTAAGCTCAAGCCATCACAAGAAGACTGCTAATTTTTGTAGCACTTGTATACACTGACATTATATCAGATGATTTTCACAGGTTCAATATAAACTTTCATAGACAAACAACCAGTAATATATTAAACTTTCCCTCGACAAATATCATTACATTCAACTGCAATGGGATACTTATAAAGAAAAGGAAAAACAACATTAAATCCTCACTTTACTTCTGTGTCAACTCTTCCTCCTCTGAGTACTGATTCTATTTGGATCTCTAAAATCATTTCCTAGCAAAGTCATACCAGGAGCGTATTCTTTAACATCCGCTCTCCATGAACAAGTATTTTCTCTTGGATATTCATTAAAAAAAGAGCAGTGCTATGAGTGCTCAAGTAAGGTGTCATGCATACATAAACGGCGTCCGAAAGCATTTTTAAAAATAAATAAATAAATAAATGTACATTTTATTAGCATATTTAAAGTGTTACCAAAGCATATAAAAAATTTTCTAGAAAAAAAAAATTAACGAAGCGTTTGATTTGCAACCAAAATTAAAATTGGAATGAAAATAAGAATGACCATATCTTTCGACGTATATAGTTTATGACCAAAATCCAATTTAGAATAGAAATAGAATTTGAATACTAATAGGCCATGTCCTATTCATGATCAATCAGTAAAACAATAAAGCATTTTTATGGTGCTCCAATTGCCTTCGCATTTGGAACAAGAATAAAACTTCTTCCAACCAAGTAGTTGAAACCAAGAGTCACTGATTTTTATTCCCATCATCATTCGACAGTTAACTTCCTCCAATCAAACATGTCTTAGCTATGTACACCCAATTTAATGTAACTGACAAGTGGTGATTTTTTGAGACCGAAACAGTAATTTTGCTCTCCATTGTCCAACATTTTTTTGGGGGGTAAAAGCGGCTACTCATTTCATGTAACTATAACGTGAGTACAACCTACTAAATCGCGGGAAAGTAAAAGTTGCAAATAAGAATGAACGTCTTCCACGGACGTCCAAAGAAAATTCTCAAAATACCGAGCAACAAAAGAGGCGATCCAGTCTACAGCCCAGTCTCTATTGCCCAACATTTCAATTGCACCCTTTCTCAATTGTTTGGGTGCACATCACATTTCGCTGCTCCACGTTGCCAAGAAGATTGGTGCTTTGTGCTACGTGGACCAATACCGAGTGCCACGTGATATGCGAGTAGCGGAGCAAAAGAGTTCTTGGTACCAAGTTTGGGTCTCGTAAAATTAATAATACCAAACTTTTGTTCATTTGCTCGCATAATAAGTCTATGCGGGAACCTGCAAGATACGGTCCCGGATAGCGAACGCCACGCGGGAGCTGACAGATGGTACGATGCTCCATGGACGGACAAAACGAAGCCGGCGTCCGGCGATCACTTGGCTTCCATCGTGAAGACAAATGAACAATATCTTCCCATTTTACCCCTACAGATGTCCTGGACCCCACCCTTACATGTGTAACTCCGTCCGAATTCGATAAGACTAAAGTACACATTACAACGTTCGGCAATTTCGTGCCAATATTGAGGGTATAAGTGGAACGAAGAAATACATCAACTCCTCGCTTCCATCCTAAGAAGCCGAGACGAGAGAGAGAGAGAGAGAGAAGATAAATAGAGAGAGAGGGCTCCCATCTCTCGTTCTCTGCGACGCCTCTCGTACTTCGATCGCCATGGCGGCGTCTTCCGCTACTTTTTTCATCACTGGTGAGCTTCTCCTCTTTCGTTTGATTGAAAATCCGTTTGATTTCTATTGCTGCTAGGTCGATTTCTAGGGTTTCGGTGCTCGAATCCGTGCGGATTCCTCCTCTATTCCTGGTCAGGGTTCTTTTGTTTCTTGATCTAGAGATCGATAAATCTTTAATTCCACTCGTGTCGGTATTTGTAAATCTCACAGTCCTTGGAGTCTTTAATATTGAATCTGTGTCGCGTTATCTTTTTTGGAAGGGAGTTATAGTTTTTGGGACCGTGGCGTAGGCTTGGTAGTTTCTTTCGAGAGCTGTGCTGTTTGTTAAATCACTAGAGTTGTATTCCTCCAGCTCGCTTTCTCCCTTTTCTTTTGAGTTTAAATTGTAGTTTATATTAGAGGGTGCTCATGTTGTACCTTATTCAGCACCGAAACTTGGGAATTTGGTGTTCTTGAATTGTTATATGGATTTGTTTATTGTTGTGGAAATTCGTAAGAAAAACGAACTAAATTGAAGTGCCGAATTTGCTTCAAGCCCCGCCCGCCACCAAAGAAAAACAAAATTGCTGAATGACTGTGCAAGATATAGGTAAATTTGAAAGTGGTCCAAGAAAAAAGAAGCTGGTGCTAAGCAGATTTTCCATTATTCACATACTACGGAGCTATATCTATGTTATCCAATCGCATCATCATCGGTGAAAGATTATGAAAATGGTTTTGGCCTTGGAAAACATGTTGGCAGTCCAGATTCATTCAAAAGGGCCTTTCTCTTGATTTCTAATGAAAGCCCAAAATATCACTTCCTCAACCAACAATTTGTAATCTAAATGATCATCTTTACACTTTTCCGTATCATGTGTAAGGATGTTTTATGTTAGCATTTTCTGCATGAGACAGAACATTCTATGCTATCTCAAAATGATAGAAATTTTAGTTGAGAGCTTCGAATAACATTCTAGCAGAATCAGAGAAACAAGGATGTGAGAGGAAAGATATCAAAAAGAAAATTGATATGCGAATATGTAGAGTAGAACTATATTAATAAAGTTTTAATATTTCTGCTTATGTCATAAATGACTTTGATATGTCCTTGAACTTTTAAGTTGCACAAAAACTAGGAAATCGAGATGGACAGTTCCATATGGATTCAAAAGAAATTTTGTGACTGTAATAATGGCATTCGATATGCTAATAGTCAACTCAAGCTTTCATGTTTTTCTGGTTATTTTCAATATCTGCTTAAATTGTTTCTGTCTTGTGCATTTCCCTGTTTTGTTAGGTGGAGTTCGCTCTGAGAAATTCAGCCCTCTGTCCAACCAGCTGAGACTATCAGGTGGTTTTCAATCTCAATTGGCATTTTGTCAGAATTCAAAGCAGTCGAGTCGCCGTCGGTTGATGTCTGTTCATGCTGAGTACAGGTACACTTTTTTCAACATTTAATAAATACTTAATTTCAGAAGCCATTTTGCAACTGTTATGGCCTTTACGTTTGAAAGGAGTTTCTGATGATCATAATTATGGTATAATAGAAAAGTATGCTACTGTAATAATTACCATTATAATGTTATTATAATAATTTAATAGCATAACAATTATTATTATTATTATCATAATATACTTATTTAATTGTTGTTATTGTACCATAATGATTTTTATTATAATCTGTAAGTAGTTATAATATTTATCATAATTATTCTATAATAATTATTATGTAATAAATATTAGTTGTTGTGATAACATATATTATAAATATATTTATGATTATAATAACATATCTAATTATTGGGACATCAAATTATTTTATAGTGATATAATTACTATGGTAATTATTTTTATTATAATTATAAATAATGTGATGATTATTAAACTATAATAGAAAGTAAACAGTTCGGTGTTTCTAAGGAGGGAACTTGACTAGATCATCTGCAGGGTTACCATATATCTTTCAGCGACATACAACCAAATTGATGTGATTGTATTTGCAATTTTCAATTATGGATGGTGAAACCAAAAAGGTTTTGCAACTACAATTCCAATTGCAGCCTGTATTCGAATTGTTGGCGGTTCAATTTTAAGCAAACAAATTGCCACTTAGAGCACGTTGTCAAATCTATTTCTACATTTTCCCCTTTTATCCTATAACTACAAATTGATAAAAAAATATGAATGCTATTCATGCGCTACAGCTCCAGAGATAAATAACACTGGATTGCCTCATTGAATAGTGCTGGATAGTGCCTCATTCAGAAGTTTACCATCATTCATGCATGTATGACATGTCTCTATTGCTGTCCAGAATATTTGATGCTGGTATTTATGATATAAGTAGTTGCACGTCTAGTATCTGCATCTCAAGTTCTCAAAAGTATGTATGTTAATATACTTCTAATTTTATTTGCAGTGATGGTTCAAGAGGTGGGGGTGGTGATTTTCTTGCTGGTTTCCTTTTAGGTGGAGCAATTTTTGGAACATTAGCCTATGTCTTTGCTCCACAGGTGTTTCCCCTTTTTTTGAGAAATGGTTTACACAACAACCCAACTTTATCAATGTACTATATGTTTTTAATTTGGTGCCAGCTCAATGAGGTTTCACCTTGTTTAACATTTACAGCATGATTGTTTTAGCATGTCCATGGAAAATGAGGCCCCAATTTATTCCACTTATTGCGATGTCCGGTGATCAATCATGCTAGCTAATGCATTCACTATAGTCCTTTTGCCTTATGCTGGTTTGTACTATTAGGAATTCAACCACCCAACTTGTAGCTTTGAGTCAGTATGCAAGATATATGAGAACGCTCTAAATGACTTGGGTAGAGTAACAGAAAACAAAACTCTGCAGAACATCACTGTCATTGGCAACCAAGTTTCATTGTTATCACAAGTTTTTATTAGGTGGAAAACCATAATTTGCATTAGCTGGGCTGCATTGACTGCTAAATCAACAAAATCCAATTTTCAATTATCGCTTTAGCCTAACTGGCTATCCAGTAATAAGCAATGAGAATGCTTGATGATTCACAATGTTCATACGTAATTAGCTGATTACCCTATTAAACTTAGTTGAACACACACACTTATCCGTGCATGCAAGTGTGCACACACTAAAAGAGTACTTTTACCAGATCCAAGCATTTAGTGACACTCATGTTATCGAGTTGCCTTCTGGTATCCATAAGGTCTGGTATGGCAACCACTCTTGTTCAAGAACTTTGGCTATCTACTTTCTGCGTACCAAATTGATGGGGTAGGTCTTCTGCACTGTAATTATCCTGGTCGGATTACTTGGGGATGCACCACCCAAGATTCAAAACCAAAACCTCTGTTTTCTAGGTATAGGGGTATGACCACCGGACATGCCTGAATTCATTACATTGTTAAGATATTTTCAGGGTCCTTAAACTTAAGAGCTACTATTGCATTTAAGTATTGACATTTTTCCTAAAGAACAGTTCTTTATTATTATTATTATTTTGCATTTTTCCTTGACATTGAATATTGCAAAAATTTGATTCAAAAGCTACTGTACATATCCTAGAAGCAAAATCAAACTCAAACACTGTTTGGATAAGGTTCAGCTTGCATCGGGCAATGAGCATCTTAAGAAATGTAATACTCTCTCCATGTAAAGCCCTGAATTGAATGCTACAGCTTTATTTGTTGGAAAAGTGAAAGCGAAGTTTTCTTATATGCTTTCATCATCATTGTTATTTATTTGAATAATGTTGGTAAATCCTAAAATCCCTGAGGTGATGCTGAGTACTTTTTAAGTGAATAGTAACCCATGGTGCGGCTTCTAGTTTATTTAAAAATCTGGAGTGGGTCTTTAAAGATATGTGTTATCACGTCCTATGTGATTCATTGTGTATATGTGCCCGACGGCGATTCTTTGCTGATAAATTTTGTGGGGCGAGTGCGAACAGTTGCTTTATGCGATTGACTTAGCAATGTGCTAGTTACTTATTCAAGTAGCTTTACAATTTGCAGTTTTGCTTTTTAACAAGTGACTAAACCCTACATTCTGAATTCTTGCTATGCAGATTAGGAGATCCTTACTGAATGAAGATGAATCTGGATTCCGGAGGGCAAAGCGGCCCATATATTATTATGATGAAGGTTTAGAGGTAATTAACTAAACACTTTAATATGCTCACTAAAAGTAAAAAACACTTTTGATGCTTGTGCATCTGATTCTTAGACATTGAGATATTTACATAAAAGGATTTATTAAAGCAGAAAACTCGTCAGATGCTGAATGCAAAGATAAGTCAGCTGAATTCAGCCATTGACAATGTTTCGTCTCGGTTGAGAGGTGGAAATAAAGTGGTGACAGAGCCCGTTGAAGCTGAATCTGAAGTTGAAGCCTCCATGTAGGCATTGTTGTTGCTTTATAGTTTTAAATCAACTCATTTTGTTGAAGTGGTCGCTGTCGTTGCTTCGAGTGTCTTGATCATAATTTCTATTTGCTTCTATGTAAATCTTGTTTCTGTACCCGTTTCTTCATTGCTTGTCGTGGAGTTTTTTCATTTGGATATAAATTTTGAAGTTAGATCATGAGCAACAGTTGTGAATGATGAATAATGCTGGCTTATGGTTGCTTCCCTCAATCCTGTCATCAAGTCACATGCTTGAAATTTGGAGTTTGACATCACAAAATGGACGGCTGTCTTGTAGGTAGAAAATGGGATTCTAAACAGCAATCTACGTCATTACACCCAGCAAATTCTTGCTCGGTGGTGTTAAATGTGGAAATCATGGATTTGCTTTCTTAGACACGAGAGTCAGGCAATTTCTTGGGCTATAAACTATATCTTTGGTCTGATGGATCGGAGGCTTTGGTTTCCTATGTTGTTTCTTTTCAGTTGCCCAACCTTCTGCCATCCTTCCAAGGTGGAAACATTGTCTGTACGTTCTGTCTGATACTGTGTATCACTGATTCCATAATCCACGAATGGAAATCCTTGTTGAAAATTAAGTTCAATAGTAGCACTTAGCAAATCTTTTCTAATCATTCAAAAACATATCCGGCTCACGCCAAGTTCAGCTTGTAAAGCAGAAATTGGAACAGGAGCAACTTGACTGCATCAGAGTTGATTGCCCTCAGCTGCTGCAACTTAATATACGGTTCCGGTTGTGTGTCAAGCTGCAGAATTTGGAACGTTGAAGATCGCAAATTTGCCTTCAGCATTTGGAAAACCAAAAGAGCTCCATCTATTAACAAGATCTGCAGAAGCCCAAACAATGGAACCAACGGATCCCATAGTCGATGCAACAGTCCAGTGCATTGAAGCATAAAGTTGCAAAAGGAATAATCAAATTAGTAAATTCTTTTGAATAGATATGTAAAAGATTACAAGATTCATCAGCACTATAACTCACTAAAAGCTGAGTTTCTTATTTTGAACGGTTCCACATCTCATGGGCTTTACAATCATCAGAATTTAACAAATCATAAAACCGAGGCTAATAAATTTAACAAATCATGGGATTTATCCTATGGTATGCACAAGAAGCAGCTTGCACCGATGCAATAATACGTTGGAATTCATGGACAGCAATCATATTTCCACTTCTGAGTCTCCACATAATTTGTGCTCATTCTTTAACTGTCAAGACCACGAATACGCCTTTGCAATGTCAAAAGTACCAGTACTTTCAGTAAGTGGATAAAGAGTCCAACATCCTGTACGTTCACTTGCCAAAACATATTTAGCCTGCCCAGCAACTAGATCTTAAATAGAATAGTTATCTCTGATACTTCAATCTGAAGAGGGCATCTCTCGGTTTATCTGAAGCGATCTCCAAGGATCTGCGCTGACACTTCAGGCTAGCATGGTGGCATGAGCTTGGACATGACCTCTGATAACGTTTTTCCCCTGCTGCTCTCACATGGGGACTCCAGAAAATGCAAAGAACGTAAGAAAGAGTTAAGCCCAGGGAGCATAACAAGCTGCACCAAGTATCCAGATGAGAAAGAACTTGCTTCAAGGAAGAACCAGCCATACACCCTTTATGGGAAGATACTTTGTGGAACCCATGCTGGAATCTATGCTATACCTGAAGAACTATCAGACTGTTCTTTGAAATGTACATTCCAAGCTGCAGACAATGGTACATGATGAATTTCTTATAACCTGAGCTGCCAGCAAACAATCTCCATCGATCAGAGACAGCTTGGGAGCCAACCCAATTCAGCAAGCAACTGCTTCAATGTATCCAACTCGTCGATCAGTGCTGCACAAAGCGAGAAAATTGCTGCTTTTAGGCATGCCTCTTCTCATATGAGTTGCTGGTATATCTTAGCGTCCATCGACATCTAGACAGCCATCTGGTAAAATATGCCCCATATATTTTCACAAAATAGACATAACAAGGCAAAGAAGTGTAATCATGATGACTTACAAATTACATATCCTGAGAGCCCCAGATGTTGCTAAAATTGCAGCCTGCCTTCTTTTTTATACAGACAACTGTGACTCTGCACTATGAAGCAAGAAATGAAAAAAATAAAGTCAAGAATGAAATGGATTTTGCATGGATAATGAACATATGGACAAGGGCTCTGACATTGCCCTTGATGATCGTCAATGATTGGTATACTATTGACTCCACCAGTTGGTTAAAACTTACAGGCCTAGCATGCTCCCAACCGATTCAAGTGTCTGTAAAGCTACCAAAGACGAAAAAGGATGTGTTAGCACTAGGCTTGACAGGCATCAGCTGCTTGGTTTAGAAACAGATTTGGCCGTATGTTCCTTTTCCAAGGCAGGAAAAGCAAGCGACAGAGAAAGTGATGCTGGGACATCATCTCCATCATCCACTGCAGGGGCAGGCGGCTTATCTTGGTTACTCTTTAAACACAACTTTGAAGGAAACAAGGGCAAAATATCCTGTTCCAGTGATCTCTTTTTCCCTCCCAAAGCTAGTTTAAGATCTGGGGCACTGGATTCTGGTGAATCTTCATGGTTTGAAGAAAGACATATGAAGTTTTCTGCCTTTTTACCCCATATGGAACCTGAATCCACTGCAAAGAAGTTCTTTTCAACACTTCCTGAGCTCTCAGCAATTGTTTCATTGTGGATGCTATCATTCATGAAGCTAGATGACAGTGGATGTACTTTTGATGACAATTTACTGCTCAAAAATCCTCCATTGTCAAGCTTCATCTTCTTGTGTTCTTTTTCATCACTGAGGGAACAGTTTGCCTCTTCTTTCCACAGAATTGTTTTACCAGAAATATGTGACAGTTTTTCCATGGTGCTTGATTGCATTTGCTTCCTGTTAGGCCTCGAGCTGACATGGTCTATCTCTACCGCATTCTCCTGTGGGTCTTTATTCAAAGCAGATTGATTAATCATAAAGCTGTCTTTTTCTTTGATTTCAGTACCTGCTTCTTGAAGTTGAGAAAGAATGAGCTGAAATACTTGAATAAGTCAGATAAAATGGATAAAAAAAGTGGGACAATCACCTTGTCCGCAGTATGAGGAAACTGAGTGTGCAGGCGACGCTCTATTTTCACTATGGCTAGTCTGCACACTAGTTGCGTGATGTAAATGCTCAGCATCTTCTCTGCCATCTGAATTGTCACTGAAATTATTCTGAAGAAAGATGAGCACATGTTAACCAAGGATGAGAGGTTGGAAAAGCAACAACAATGAAAAGCATGGAAAACTCAAATTACTCCGTGGTTGTATGACATGGTGCATGTATGCATGCACACCAGAGATTAATACAAGCTGGTGATTAAAATCACCAATTTGTACAACAAGCATGCATAGGCTGATGAGTTGCTTAGAAAATTCACAGATGCAAGACATTATATGGGTCTCCCATGTTAGCTATGATAATATGATATGGTGTCATGATCAACAAACCCATCTTAAAGATAGTTGGATGTGCTATGTGATTACAGAATAAGATCTAGACTGAGCAGAGAATCACAAACCAGTTGATGAAACCATGCTTTTGGTTCAGTTCCCTGATATATCGACATTCATCATCCATGGAAGCTATGTCAGACAGCCATGAAAGCAAAACAATTGCGCATGAGGATCCGTATAGAGGTTCCAGGTCTGAGATCCTGAGAAAGAGTAGCCTGGCTAACAAAAGTTGTTCAAGGACTCACTAGCACCGCTCATGAGAGTCCTGTTTGACTTCATGTCAACACAAGGTAATCCATTTTTCCTCTTCTTCAAGTGAGGTTTCTGTCCTTGATCTTAACTTCATGCATAAGCAGATAGTAAGAATTTATTCTAGTATTGGCAAATCAATTCTACGGTGACCTACTGGATCTTGGTTCTGTGAAGACTAAGCTTAAGAAAACAAAGTCCAACCGATTAACAAACTCAATGCTTTACATTTCTTTTTTTGGCTACTTGTTTTATAAATGCTTTTAAGTGCTAGCAATAGTTTTGATTACTCTGGAAATGAATCACTTTGCGCTACATCATTAGCTTAAAAAATAAGTCAGCAGTGTGTAGAAAAAGCGCACATAGTGAAATGGATAAACTAAAATAATTGGTTTTTGGATAACACACAGATCGATAACAGGATTAACTACTGGAATGGCAGAACACTCCAGCTATAATGTGATGCACCATGAGCAGTTCAAATAGTATCTGCATCTAGAAACAATAAGTTATTGCCAATGGTAGTTTGAGCCATTTGACATATCCCTATAATGAATATGTGAAAGATGTAGCAATGATTTATAAATAATAAAAATTCAGAAAGAAAGCCAGTGGAAAATGAAGTAGAGCTCACCAGCCAAGTGGAAACACCTAGGTATGACTGCTCAGAGTTCATCCAAAGATTTGATTCAGGACAAATACGATATGTGTTTTGTCCCAAGCTGCTTAGGGGGAGTGAACATGAAGCCTGCTTTGGTGGCATTTTATTATCAACTGCTTCCTGATGCAAGGGTTTTACAACAGAATATTCTTGTGCACTGCAAGTCCAATCCTTGTTTCCTGAAGATGAATTATCTCGAAAATCTACACTGCTAGTTAAATGGACCTTTTTCCTCTTCGGTGATCTTTCAAACCTGGATAATTCCTTTTTTGAATTCTCTTGAGAACTTATTTCAGAGGAGCCAGAAACTCCTGAAATAATTGGGGCAGGCAAATCTTGATCCAGGGGCTCCATGTTCAAATTGGGCCTATTGAGCTTCTCCTGCAAGGCAGGCATGTAACCTAAGCATTTTTTCTTCCTTTCTCTGAATACACTCCAAAGGAAGAGTAAGTTGTTCCATCCTGAAAAAAAAAGCATCTTTTTAATCAGATGACTTTCATTTATATGAAAAGAATGAACGCCCACAAAATTATATCAGAAGTACATATTGTCTTTGGCTATTATGACATTAACTATGCATGGATAAACACTCTTTGCGACAACAATATGCAAGGAGAATGTTTCTTACGCTGAGAGTTCTCAGGTAACAGATTTGATGGAAATATAAGAAGTTCAGCCCCATCCATGTTCCCTCTTAGCGCCAAATCATTCTTAATCATGTTTTCCAACAGCTTGCTGTAATTATTCTTGTAACTGTCAGACCAAACATACAGAGGAGTTAATTTTTCACATCATGATGCAGGGCCTAATAGTATATTTACAAGAACAAAGTGAAATTTTGGTCTAACCAACCTCTCAAAGTCTTTGGCAAAGAAAAAAAGAGCAATATTATCTTCTTTGGGACTGTTCTCCTGAAACTGTGAAGGCCATGCGCTATGGCGAACAACTTCCTCCAGTTGGATCATGCAAGGAAACTGGATTGCTGCTTCAAGTGCTTTTGGTGACACACTAGTTGATGGGTGAGCCTGAAGACCATCACAGAGCTCTGAACATCCCCCGGTTCTCAGCACGTTAAAACCACCTCTGCATGTAAAATAAAAAAGATCAAACATCCTGAAAATTAAGTATTATTATCTAATGGATTAGATATCTAAGCCAGATGAAGTCAAACATTGGGATAAACCATATGAACCAAGAGAGTGAAGTTCATACTGCCAAATGAACTCAAGCTTTGGAAATATTGATGCTTTTAATGGATATGCAAGAACAGAAGCTTGACCAGGCAAGATCTGCATGTGAGGCTTCACATTCAACTTAATTGAAGTGTCAAGAATTGTATTTATATTGCCATCTTTTGAAACACATACAGTTTCCTCTTGGTAAGAGGTATTCTGCCTCACATTAATGGCAACTGATGCTTTGCTAAAATCGGCAGAGCTTCTCAATATTTCTTGCCCATCAGCTGTTCCTTCCATGGAAGGTAGATTTCTTGGACAACTTAAAGAACCTGATAGAAAATTTTTAGAAGTTACTTCAGAATTCTGATCAGCACTGGATGTTGAAATTTCCTCAGATCGATCTGGTGATCTAATATTTTTTAATGGTATAGTTTTTGAATTTGTCACTTCCACCACATCATTCCACTTACTGTTATTGTAACTCCCCTCCCTCAAATTTCGCTCAGCTGAAGGCTTAACAGCAGACATGCGAAGTTTGTCAACTGCACAGGATTGTGCCGTATGACCTGTTTCATTACACCTTTGACAACGTAATATTCGACTGCTGCCTGAAGCTGATTGCCTTGAGCTGCTGGAAAAGGTACGGTCCTTTGTTTTTTCATCTCGATGTGTGGATTCTGCAGCCTGAGGTGTATTGCATCGTTGAATTGAGTCTGGGTTACAGCATGATCTAGCAGCAGCAGCAGCAAAACTTGCACAACCATTTTCCTTTGAGACAGGTTGGCAAGGCTTTTGATCCTCAGACTTTCGTAATCCAATTGAAGGAGTACTTCCACAGGTTCTTGATGAAAATGACGACTGCTTCTTCACTTCTTTACATCCTAATAGGCCACCGAGTGAAAAAAAATAGAAAAAATATTAAGTTATTATAAATAACAAAATAGGCAAATACATGAGATGCAAGCAAGGTACATGCAGACAGGCCCACTTGAGAAGGATACGTTTACCTAGATTGTTTGCATTATTTGATCCTCTGTCTGTGCCAACATTGCTTGAATCAGGAATTTTGTTCGACTTCCCATCATGCTGTTTAAACTTTATATCCACCTTTGGAAAAGGAGTGCTGGTACTAGCTGATAGCAAAGGACTAATGGAAGGGCAATCTGATATAGAAGAATTCTTCCTATTTATTACATTTATTTCTTTTAACTGTTTCGCTCCTCTTGGATCCTCTGCCCTGAGTAGATCAAAGGGCTGGGTTTTATTTGCTGACTCAGCACTGCAACCTGAGCTCGTGCTCTTGAAAGATGCAGATTTTCTACTTGTTATGACCATCCCCTCCTTTGTTGAGTCACTGGAACTGGTCACTTTTTGTCTAAGAGGAATACTTTCAATCAACTGTTTGACTTTTGGCATTTTTGAACTTTTGAAAGACACCGACTTTGACAATAATCCTGCAGCAAACCATATCTGAAATGTTATATCTCTTAGCTATAAAACAATAAAGATCAAATTTAAAGACATTATATGCAAATTACCTCTTGTTGATTCAAACTCTGGTTGAATCTTGGATGAATTAGGACCAGAAAAAGCTTGTGAGTAGGCAATGGGCTGGGAGACACTCCCTGACTGACCTCCACATGATGGTGATAGATTAGCTGGCTTTGCGTTTCCAACATCCAAGTTATTGAATGAACTCTCATGTGATAACACAGTATTTTTTCTAGGACTTGTTATCCCTATTGACCCACCACCTGCCTCCAAGCTGCCAGTCACTGAAGTTACCACTATATTCTCTGTGTGCCTCTTAGTTGAGATTTGAGAACTTTGAAGTCCTTTAGCCCCTTTAATATCTGATTTTATTTCCTTGGTCTCCAAATTAGGCAAAACTTTAGGGTTAAACACGCTTCCAGAACTCTGATCTTTCTCATTCAGAAAAGGTACTTCTAACATTTCACTCGTTGCTTGAAACTTATCTGTCCTCTGATATTCAGTTTCTTCCTTGAGTTTGCATTCTTCACATAACCAGTCATCTTCTGGAAGTTTGTCCAACATCATTCGCATACAGTAACTGGTTGAAAGCAAAGGGTTGTTAATGTGTTTATCCCCGATTAAAAGAACTCTATATGGTGCGTTACTAAGAATAAAGCAACAAACTCAAAATAAAAAAGGGGCTTACGTGTGCTCTGCACCATCACTACATCTACTGCAAATAGCAAGTAACTCTTCCCGACCTGCATCTCCACATATATCACAGACTTTTACCTAAATCAAAAAGCACATGAATATCAAATAAATAACATAAAACCCCAAAATTGACAAAAATTTTGTTGCACAGCTCCTTTGGAGGCTTAAGGACAAACAAAAATTCAATTGCCTCAACATAATATAAAAACTTCAAACAAAAGTTCTTATTAATTTAATTTTTTTAATTAATATGTTTGGAAGGAGTAGCTAAAACTGGAACTTTGATAGAAATTTTATAAAAGTGAAACATGAGGTAAAGCCAAAAGATTAGTAGGAATTATTCATGCTAGAACAACTTGAATTCAGATATGATTTGATCTAAATAATATGCCTTCTTGGAGACCTTTCAGCTGATTGCATAGAAAGACTTTAGATCTGTCCTCTTTGATGATCAGTTAGAAAGCTCAAGACGTCCCCCGAAGACCACACAATAAGTTATACATAGAGAAATCGACAAGGGAACAATTAGATACATACATTATACATTTCATATAAAATCTGTCACAAACTTCTCAATTTCACTTGATAATAAAGCTATAACCAGCAATCTTATTACAGCTACATGGGATGGCTGGCAGGAATAAGAAGGAAACAAATTTCAACCAAACAATGCAAGGTGAATGAAATTGTTAGCATCAATTATTTTGCTTTGTGTTTATAGCCAATTGATTATGTTTTTCCTTCCTCCTCCTTCGGTCCATTGCCGTTACCCATTAAATAAAGGTATCCAGAGACCTAACCTAGATGGCTGGGATTGGCTGGGATAAGGTTCATTATATATGTGTTTTATATGAGTAAACAAATCTAGTTATAATATAACACAGTGATATAGGAGAAATCCAGACACAATTGTACCTCTGGACCCAACAGCTTGTAATGCTTATAAAAAGTCAATGTTGCCCTGCCACATTGTTCTGACATGTATTCACGAGTGAAACTTACATTAGGATAAACATGAAAGCATAACACTCACGCATGGTATCTAGGATTTATGCTAGAGTAGCCCCAATGAAAAGGAGTGCCTTGAAGGATGCTTATTCTCAATGAAGGGAAGAACCCACACTAATCCAATGTTCACTGCACTTAGCAGACCAGAACTTTAATAGCAAATTTCCTAGTAAAGCAATTCTCATAACATTATGAAACAATTTCTAAAAATATTCAACAATGCATGTCACCCAAATATTACATCAGCCAAATAAAGAAGTTTTCTTTATTTTCTTAATAATTTCAGAATAATTCACAAAATAGATTGCAAATGTTTTCTAAATTTTGTCGAAACATGCCCTTCTATCAGGATATTTCCAATATGGCTAGATGCCGTGAATGCTTGGTGACAGTTGTTCACAGATACGTTTCACACCAATATATTTCCTTTGTATCTTTCACTGTCAACTATGCACCCTAGTTTTGTGACCGCTGACTAGCATGCTAGGGAATCTAAGCCACTTTAGATTGACTGGTGCTATTAGAAATTTGAATAATGAACCAAATCTTCATTTCCAATAGGAACCAAATCTTCATTTCCAATAGGAGGCCCCACTTGATCATGGCACTTCAAGTAAATGATCTCTACTTTATGCTTCCATCTCACCCCTCTCTCCTCAATGGTGGAGTCGGCTCTTTAAATAATTCAGATCAATGGTTAAGTTTGGTTATGCTTCATGACCTCAGATTGCAAATACCACTTGTCAACCAATTTAACTGTCAAATCAACATTCTTTCTACACTCCCCTTAGATCATTGGAAGCAATTAGATTGCAGCTTCTGGTAAACAAAAACATAAATCACAAACACTGCACAATTAGTTTGTGGTCGGCCACATGGATCTTAGTCCATTGTCTCAGCCAAGTCCTCCAAAATGTGAACTGTAAAGTCTGTTTAACACTTCAACTTATTTTAAACTACCTCAAAAACCCAATCAAAATAAGATCTTCAACTTCTTTAGGAATGAGTTTTTTTTCCTAACTTTTATGATGCTCTTGCTAGAAGCAGTCTCTAGGGATTAACTTATGACAAATCTTCTTAATACCCTAGCTTTGTTCCCTTTCTTTAAGTTTAATAAAAATTCTCAAAAAACTTCAAAAATGCAATCAGCCATTTTTCTATGTGAGCAGAAGTCCATATGGTTATTATTGGCCTTATCACAAATATATATGAAAACAATGAAGGCAACAAATACACTCATTGCATTACAAATTAGTTGTCATGCTCGAGATAAATAAATTTAGTTAACAGTAGTTATTAGGCTATGAACCAGTTTGAGTGGGGATGCATGGACTAGATAAGTCATCAAGGACAGCGAACAGCCACAAAGCCCACAAATTTGGCAAATGAGGATTTGTAAAGTTGACCACAGAGTTACAAGAAGGCTTAGTAATTATAATCATGGTTATTCTTTGAAAAAATGGGGAGCTGGAGACCCACATTTCACTCAAGCTGCAGGCATGGGCTTTTAGGAGGAAAACATAAGATGTGATGATTCAGACTTAGAGATGACATAATTTGTAAATAAGAAAATTCATATTTCTCTGATGCAATTTAATAAATACCTACACATGAGAACTAATTGGCAATTGCAACTAATGTAATTTTGAAAGAGCCACAAAGATATGCTATCGATCCTTTATCTTTTTAATGTTTCAGGTTATGCTAGATTTGACATCCTTTTCAGTATCATACAAGGAAATATGGGATGAACTTCTAGTTTATGCTAGCTAAGATATTTTCCTCCAAAGACGAGACCTTGATTTAAAGGACTTGAACACTTCTAGATTACCATCATAACAACTATCTTATCTTAAGAATCCCCTGCCTACTTTGCTTCAGGAATAAAAAAACAAAAGAAGATTGTGAATAAAAGCATACAGATGAACATAGAAATACTCCAAACACGATATGATTAAGCATGATTTAGAAACGAATAAGCATCCTACAATATCTTCAGACAACAGTAGAAGTAAGAAGAAAAGAAAAGAGAAACAAACGAAGGATTGCAGGACAGTGAGTACAGAAAAGAGCCCTCTGAGAGACCCAGGATGTTACAAAATTTCATGATATTAAAACCTTCTTATAGTTCTGCCATTGATGAATTATTTAGCATTTCTATTATGGCTTAAATGCAACCTCATTGATCTGTTAAAATCATGCGAGAAAGTAGAGACTCAGAGTGCATTAAATAAGATATTCTATACGAGATAATTTGGAGATAGGAAATGCACTCACATCATCCTCAATTTCATTGTCCGAGGTTGTCCGAGGTTGGATCTCGGATACCTGAGTATTAGCCGTCTCTAACAACAAATTGGACTTTCCAGATGGCTCTTTCATCAAGCTGGCCTTATTAGCATCATCAGATGGGATCCTACTGCCAGTTGCAATTTCAGTTCCCATGCATGCATCAGTATCCTTCAGAGAAACTGAAGCAGATTCACTTGTTGTGCTGCTTTCTTTATTAATTTCACTGTTTGCACGTGCAGTATTTTCTTGCCCATCAATACTGCCAGCAACTAATTCTTGTGCTAGTGAAGATTCCTCATTGCCTAAGCATTTCGGAATTTCAACTGCTGGAAATTGATCACATGCATTTCTTTCCTTGGAAACATAATTACAATCGGAAGAATTATCGCTTTTTGATGGATGGAACTCTGAATGTTCATACATGGGGGAAGAGCCAGCTATTGCAGAACTAGAACCGTTATTCTTCTGTAAAGATTCTTCAAGCAATGTGCTAGGCATTTGAAATTCATTCTGACTCTCTTTTATTTCATCAATTCGACAGTCATGGTGAGCTTCATTCTGGACCAGCTTTTCAGATTTTCTGGCGAGTAAATTACCAGTTGATGGAATGCTGGATGTTGCATTTTTATTGTCTGAGTCCATATGAGGAGCATGGACTGCAGTGCTGGCATTCGTAATACCAGAAATACATGAAATGCTATCCCCATGGCATTCTAATACATGCTGCTCGTCAACTAGATCTGAGTGTGTTTTATGGTGCAGACCAGATCTTGTCTGGCTGTGAGAGGGAAGGGCACTATGAGAAGAAACATTGGTTTGCTCCAAGAGAAGCTTAACTGCTTCATCTGAAGACTCCTTATAGGGTGTTTTAACATCTTCTGATGCATCATCTCTAATTAAGTCTCTGAATCTTGCTTTACTTTCAAAATTTTCAAAACATGAATTATGACTTGAAGTAGAGCTTAGAAAATTACTAGTTTCACTAGATTCATGCTGCTGATCATCACATTCTCTGCTGCTATAATTAGGCACTTTGTCACCAATAACAGAACTATCATCTTTTCTCCCAGAAGTGTCATGTGAAAGCCCATCCTTGATTTTTGATTCCATGATCAGCACAGTTCGCTTTAAGTGCAAACAAGATATGCAAGGAGCAGAACATATGTTGCACGTACCAGGTTCTGCTCTGGTGCAAAGTTTTTCATTCACAAGTAAGTGTCTTCCTTCAACTGGAAAATCACCCTATTGTAGACAAGTGAAAGAAAATTCAATATGCAACTTGTTAAAACATCATATATCAAATATAATGACCTCAGAGCTTCAAAACTGATACAGAAAGACTGCACTGGAGGTTTATAGGAACATGCAATTACATTATGTGTTTATGCACTTAACTATGTTTGATGTGGATAATCCCCCTTCCTGGTGTTTTACAATAAAAGCACGACATCATTCAAAAAAACAGTAGAAGTATGACATAATTCAAAAACAGTAAAACCACGACATAAACACACTAAAATATCTAACATCTTATTAATAAGCAGACAAACATCATCGGTAAAGAATGAAATAAAATTGACAGGTTGAAGGGAAACAAAAAATGCTCCCTATACAGTTGAAGCAGGCATTTACTACTTCTGCACAGAGATGAAACATGCACCATATTAAATATTATATAGTGGCTGCCAAAATTACAAGAGAATAGACAATTTGACTAAAATATCTAACATCTTATTAATAAGCAGACAAACATCATCAGTAAAGAATGAGATATAATTGGCAGGTTGAAGGGAAACAAAAAATGTTCCTTATACAGTTGAAGCAGGCATTTACTACTTCTGCATAGATATAAAACATGCAACATATTAAATATTGCAGAAGTATATAGTGGCAGTGAAAATTACAAGAGAATAGACAATTTGATGGTCCTCAGAGTTAAGGAATCAGATCAAAGAGAACAGCTCGCATTCTACAATTAAATGAGAAACATAGGAACTAAGGTAGGACCTGTGAGCTGATCTTATCACATGAGATCTGATAGATTGGACTCGATAAAATCCAACCCTATATGCATTATCAAACAGGGCCAATCCGAGATACCTAATCAAGACTTGATTAACTCGATCACACAAGTCAACTGGCAATAGCTCAATTGGATAGGATCTGACCCAACTTGCCTGCACTACACTATCATGGTTTACCTTGACCAACTGGACCAGGGTTAGTACAATTTCAGCTATCTAAAATTGTTAAATTCCTACTACAGTAAAATTATGCAACACTTTGAATGTCCATCATAAAGTTGATTTTTGCAATGTTTAAAAACCACATTACTCATCCAACCAGAAATGAGACTGAGTCATTGACCACCAATTCAAATACTGCATCAAACAAAAAGGAAAATGATGTTATCATTACAATAAATATATCAACCACCAATAATGAATAGAAAAATAAATAGAATAGCATATATATATATATATATATATATGATAAAACCTCTCAAACTTTCTTTTTTTAAGCACCTGTCTAACAATTTTTAGCATGCTGTACGATCACATAACATCAGAATAATGCATAATATAATGATATCCTCCTATATAGTTTCTTCATTGATAGTATATTACTAAGATATAACCAATCAAAATTCTCAAAACAAAAACATAGTTTGATATCATCATGAATTTAGAAAACTTTCAATGTATCAATCAACATATGTACAAGCATAGGAGCATCAAAAGCTTGAGGTTGAGGTCTAAAGTGACTACAGTAGAGGCTTGAGATGGGAGGAGTGATGGCCACTTTCCTCACCCAAGTCGCCTTCCATGAAGAAACCGTTAAGTCAAAGTTTAAGCCTTGAGGGTTTGAGTTTTGAGGCCTTAAGTTATGCAGCTTGAGGGTTGAGATGAGACTTTGGGATCCATAGCCACCTTCCATGCCAAGGAGAGGTTCTAAGGTCCTGAGCTTGAGACTTGAGGCTTGGGCCAAAGCCAAGGTCTAGATCTTGGAGGGGTGAGAGTAAAGATTAGAAGACAAAGGAATATAGCACCAATTTCCATACCCAGTTTTGCCTGTTGAAGAAGTCACAATATTATAGGTTAAACTTAAGGACTTGAGCAAGGTTGAGAGTTGACAAGAGAGGAAGTTGTAGCTGCTTTCTTGCCCATGATGCCTTAGGTGGACAAAACCTAACACCTAATTCAACACCAAAAATATTTTTTTATAATAAATAAGGTATAACTGGCGGATCTAAAACCAAAACAGACCAAGAAGGTTGCCAATTAAATGACCAATCCAAGCAGCTCTTATAAATACACAAGTTTCCTTATTTTGCATTTATCCAAACCAAAGATCAAGCTAGATGACCATTCAACCCATTGGGTTGGCTAGCCAGGACTGATTTTATGTACTGGTTTTTCACTTTCGGCAACTGTTGCAAAAAAATAAAAGGGAAATAAACTTGCCCTCTGGAGTCTGTAGCTGACTCCAACCACTTCATTTTGTGTTGTTTCACTTTTCAAAACATCTAATTTCTAGAGAGGCTCAACTAATACTTACATAGAATGAAAATTAAAAGAATTTGAAAAAGTATGATTATAATTAACTACCCTTTGAATCTTGACCTAGCTTACATGTGCAAACTCCACCCACCTTTTAGCATGCTCTCCCTATCCCAAGTCTAGAATTTTAGAGTAGCTCTTCTTAAAGCTTCTAGAACTCCATTAAAAAATCCTAGCTTATCATTATAGAATTATTCTTACCAATTATCATCATATCTACTTAGTTTTAGTGCTTTGAGAGAGAAACCTAACACTATAAAATCCTTGATTTAAATCATTATCAATCTTATTTTTTGTAATGTAGATAAAATTTAGACCACTTCAATGCATCTGCACATGCCCTTTTACAAGTTAAAATTGTGCAAGTCTGCATATGTCTGTGTGCAGATAAGTATCTATATGTATAGTTGCATCAATGTATTAAGTAGAGTTATGGTAACACAAGATGGAAAAGAGGATGTTGCAATCAACTACCAAATTCAAGGATGGGGTTGCGAAATGAAAATCCAGGCATGACCTAGAAGGTCTAAAGTGCCTATAAACAAAAAATCATGGATCGAAGACCCCTTACCTATACACGAAGTGGTCCCTAAATGGATATATAGAATCTAAAGATTCATAATAAGGTGTAAATAATCATAGTCCTTCATGCAAAAGCAAATTTTTCATCTTAATGAATCTGGTGGGTGACCATCTTCTGCCCGAAAAGAATCATCTTTTCTACAAATTTGCAACACTGTGATGACAAAAGAGTATGAATGCCAGGGCTGGTAATGGGCCTGAGCCAAGCTTGGGCTTAGAATTTTAAATTTTGGAATGGACCAAGATTGAAAGTTAAAGGCCCAAATAAATTTAGGACCCAGTTTAGGGAAACCTTGGTTCGGCTCAAGCCTAGCCTGAAATTGTGAAACAAATAATATTATACTATATACTTATTGTTTACATATATATTTATACAATGTGTTATATATATATATAAGATACCCTAGTCATCAATTAGAAATTGATAGATGGTCAGGTTCAAGTTTTTTCATCTCGTTCTAGAGACTTCCTCCCCTCTTCTCCCCTTCATCTCTTCTCCTCTGTCAGACTTGTTGACCTTCTGCTTCCCTGTTGTCTTCTAATCTTCACATCTCTTGCCACTAGCAAGTTTCTCACCTCCTCTCCTCCCTTTTGTTGATTTGTTGCTTCATAGCCTCCTCCCCGCCACTGATTGCTGCCTCGGTCTCCTCCCATGCAATGATTCACAACCACCATAGCCTCTAACCTCTGCCAATTCATGATAGTATCAACCTCCTTCCCTCCACCAATCCACCACAATAACTTCAGCCTCCTCCCCTCCACTAATCCACAATCTCAGCCCCTTCTCTCCAGTGATCTGCTATGGCAACATCAGCCTTGTCCCGTTCGTCAATCCCCATGGTCTCAATCACCAACCTTTGGACCTCCAATTATCTTGGCGGCTTAGGCCTCCTTCCCTCAACAGTACCCTTTCTCCAAATCAAGCATAAGTTTGGACCAACCTGTTAGCCAAATGTAATTGAGCCTATTTAGGCCTTAGGCTGGGCTCAAGTTTGAGCTAGGGCTTGACTTTCAAGAAACTTTTTGGACTTAAGCCTGACAAACCCAAAATCATTCAGCCTACACTCAGGCAAGGTAGCTTGATGGGAGTCTAGTCTCTTTCTAGCACGAATCAAAGCACCTTAATTATATTTCAAAGGAAGGGATAAATGTATCAAGATTTGGCACAACAACAAAGTGTTGAATTTAAAAAAAAAACTTAAAAAGATATAATCAAAACATATAGAATATCTACGGGATATTTTTTTATTTTTCAAAAAGATGCATATAATACATATAAAAGCATAGCAAACCATTGAAGCATTTTCTATGATCAGACATCAACAATTTCAGGTTATAATACCATTTAACTTGAGGAGCAAGTAATAGAATTAATGCACTTTTCTTTACAGCATAGACCCATATATATAATTAATAAATTAACAAGCAAGGATTATCACACTACAGTCTGGGTGAATATCTAATAATCTACACACGCAGTCCATGTATAGACTAAAGAAATGCATTAACAGGGAAAAGCAATATAACAAATAAGAAACAAATAATGTTTAGAGAAGTGCAAAGCCAATTTTTTCACAACTTTTCGATCAATTTAGCAGAATGATGTTAAATTGCAAAAATAATTTTAGAACTGAAATATGGTTTAACATCAAAACAGCATCTAAAAATAAGAAACAAAATAACCTAAAAACTGATAACACCAAAATAAAAACCAATAAAAATGAAAGAATGATGTTAAATTGCAAAAATAATTTTAGAACTGAAATATGGTTTAACATCAAAACAGCATCTAAAAATAAGAA
>JAOXJJ010000438.1:5305735-5337887 GCA_025769935.1 Phoenix roebelenii
GTGCGTATGTTCATATATATATATATATATATATATATATATATATATGCACACACAACTTGGACATCCGGCATAGAAAATAGAAAAAAAGCCTTAGAAAATGGAAGCATTCTTATCATAGATTAATTCGTATGGATTAAGAAGTTTTGTATGTTCTAAACTTGGACATCCGACATCATGCGCGCCTTGTTTTAGCATGCATTATTGGAGTGGTTGTCATTACCGCCGTGATAAATACTTTTCGTTACCACAGTTCGAAATATAATAAAGAAAATTAAATCAAAGTGAGGTGATCCTACGGAAGTGCTACTATTGTGATGTATTCATCAATTTTGTAGATAAATATATGCATCATTATATCTTTCTACCTATAGTTCTTTTTTTTTATGATTGATAGAGTTTAGGATTTAGAAAATATATATAGATAGCATATATTTGCAAAAGTAAATGCCTGCAAATGAGCGTGGCATTGTTCAAAATATAAATAAGGTAAGTGTATCAAGGTTTTTCTTAAAATAACTAGAAAATATGCTTTGCATAGAAAATATGTACCCCATTGGGTTTTGCTCTCCTCTTATATTAGAAAAGGATACAAAGAAGGAAAGTGTATCTTGTAAAATATAAACGATTTTAACATCACTTTTCTTAAAAGATGTTATTTGCAGGTGATTGAACATCTAGCAACGTGCATGCCTTGTTACATGCATCGTATTCTATAAAGGTGGTCATGGCTTTTATTTCTATTGAAAGGTTTGAATAATTTCACCATTGCAATTAGAAAAAAAAAAAAGGAGAAAACTAAAGTGATGGAAGTGATCTTAACATTTTTTTGAGAGATAATATTTGCAGATAATTAGATATTGGTAGCATATGTTGACTTTTCCTCTACATCAAACAAAAAAAGGGTGTTTAGATACTTTCATTGTTGTAATTTAAAATGAAAAAAAAAAGAAGAAAACTAGAGTAATAGAAGTGAGTTTAACATTTTCTTAAGAGGTAATGGTGGTAAATGATCAGACATCGCACTGTGCATGGTATGCATTGCAATTGTAAAGGTGGTTCTACATTTTATTTCTATAAAAAAGTTCAATTTTTTGCATCATTGTGATTTAAGTAATGAAAAAAGCAAAGTAAAGAGAGATATTCATTTCAAATTACTAGAATTGGTGCATTTAAATGTATATAATCATGGTATATACCACCTTTTACATGTCACGCAAGTACATCACTGGCTTTCATAGTTTTCATAAAAGATAAAAAAAAAGGATCTTCTCCTAGTTTTCATAGTACGGCGATTGGTGCATGAGGTCCAACCAACGAAATCATAGATGAGACAAGTAATTTCAATGGGCTCACTTGACCTAAATCTCCCTTACTTAAAATATATGATGTGCGAAAAATTCTCCACTTAGTATGTTCTATGTGCAGAGACGGTTCACATCTTAAAGATGGACCTAAAAATAGCTAAATAATTAATATGAAAACTATTCATCAAGGATTCAAGTCTGAGCAGAACATCCGGCGAGACACTAGGATGGAGTATCTTCCATTATATTGGGGTAGAACTATTCCCCCATCATCCTAACATCCTGATTGGTATATCTTGGAACATTCCTTATCTTCCATTTTGTTAAAGTAGGACCATTCCGCTATCATCCCAGCATCCCGATTGGCATATTTTGGGATATCTCTGATCCTAAATATCAGGACGGAGCAGGACGACAGTGCATCCTGTTTTAAAACCTTGCTATTAATAGTTACTCATGTAAGAAGTCTTGTGTTCGGTAAAGAGATCTTTTGCCAAAATTAAGGATCAAAGAGGGACTTGTTCCTAATTATTCTTATCATATGAGGATTATTCATATCAAAGAGGGACCTGGTCCTAATAACTATTGTTTTTTTGATAGTACTGGGAGGCCTAATTAAATCGAATTGGATAGTTGGGACATTGTTGACAACCGTCTGGACACCAGATATCAATGTTCTTTTTTTTCCCTTGGTTTTAGACATGCACTAGAATCATTTAAAATATTCAGATATAAGGAGTTAATATTAGAGACCTAATATTCCAATTTAAGGTCAGAACCTGTATGGAAAAACCTTGATGCCGTTTGATTATGTGTATTTTGAACTTTGATGCCATTTAACTGATAGAAGCCATTTCCCAATAAACTATTGGAAAGAGAGCTGATCATTGCCTTAGAAATGATCATATCATCAAGAAAAAAACGATTTGTTTAGGATTGTTATTTTGTTTCATGATGTTGGCAGATTAAAAGCTCGAAATATTTTCTAAACAGACATGGTTCAACAGGATGAGGTGGTGAAGCAGTTGCCTATGCTTACGCAATTAAAATGTCGAAAGTATCTTATATAGTTGTAGATTTTTTCTATGCATTCATGTTTAAAATGTTGTGTCAGTGACAAGCTAAATGACATGATCGATCTTCTAAATTTGGTAGTTCATAATCATTGTTGTTGTGAGCTCAGTTGGTGAGCAGCTTCTCCATTGTATTGTTGTTGAGGTAAAGCCTCTAGAGAAGGAACTTGGCATTCTAATTCTTTTTATTTATACTCCTGTAATTCCTTCTCATGCTACGTGCACTCCATAACAATTTCAGAAGTTGGTGGAGAATAGTTTCCCTACATAAAAGAATTTGTGAAGAGAAAATCATATAAGATAATGAACTAGGATGTAAATTGTAATATGGTAATTAGAATCCATGCTCCATAACAATTTCTGAAGTTTGATGAAAATGATGTCAGTAAATAAAAGAATTTGCAAAGAGAAAAACATATAAAATAGTAAACTCAGATATATGTACTCATATCTTTTACCAAGGTGTTGTTTGGTACTAAATGGTGAACATTTTATGGTCGCTACGGATACAGAAATTTGAGTGCCATATTTCTTGTCTGTTTTCATGGATTCCTTTTGTTGCTTTACCCTCTCTTGCAATTAATATTTAGACAAGCGTTTGCACATATTGACAAGTCTGTAGATTTAGAGGTTTTTATGGTTATTAAACAGGGAATTATTTTATCTAAATCCCTTTGGAGAAGGGAATTGTTGCACTCTCATGGAGCTTGGAGCTCGACACTCATGAAACCGTGTGCCGATTCTGATAACACATCAGAACTTAGTGAATTTTGATCACCCAAGATCATGCATCTCTTGATCTTGTGTAGTTGCGGTGGCATGTGCTTTGTGAGGTGATTCCCTAGTCTCCAAGCAATAGACTGGTTTCCACCTCGAGGAATCCCCTAAAAATTTAATCATATCTTGTTCATTCAGTTTGTTGCTTAATTAGCATCCATTTTGTGCTTGCTCGAAATCGCCAACCAAAAGGTTTATCCCTATAAGTAAAGTTGCATTATGTGAGTGGGGAACAACATTCCCTCTTATCTCCAAAGCATATGAATATTCTAAACTTAAATCTCAAGCTTTTTTTTTTTTTTTTGCTAGATTCTTACTCCTCGAAGGTAATATTTGCTCCATGGGAACATTGAAAGATGGTATTTCTTGATTTGTTATTTACTATCAGGATGTCACGACTCAGAACATCATCCAAAAAGATTAGCTGAAAGGTATTATTTAGATTTTTTGTAATTCAGAAGAATCACTAAACTTGATGTGGATCACTTTAGCCACTACGAATAGGGCTGGATAGGGTCTAGAAGTAAGATCCGCCACATCGAAAAGTCGAGTCGCAACCAAACTTCTGAAGGCCATAATTTGGTCATACGATGCCCGATTGAAATGATTTTTTTTTTTCAAATTGAGTATCCTTTTGAGTTCTACAACTTCGGGCATACCTCATAAAAGATTGAATCAGTCCAAAATTCCATCATTTAGGCCCCAACACGGATTGGTCAAATCGAAAGCTTCTTTTTCGAGTAAGACTTTGACCGACATACCTCTCTATTCAATAAGAATTTGGTAGAATGATAGAAGGCAGAGTTGATGTAGAAGTTGAGATCTCCCTTCTCAATATTTTTATTTTTTTACTAGAGATATCTATTTCAGAAAAAAGAGTCCTACTAGGATTAGAAAGAGGAATTCGACTCAAATTGTATTAGGACGGGCCTCACATAATAAATAGAGGCCATGTTATCAAAGTTGTTATCAAAGTTTTTGTCCTCTATATTAGTAGGAGCTTCTATTCGTGGTCAAGATACATGAACAATACAAATAGAAGAACGACTATCCGTACTTCAAGTACATTGAAGAACAAAGATGAGTATGACTGCTAGTTCTTTCTTGATGAGGAATTATGAGATGAAGAGACATCTCATACAATCGGAGGAGAAGATTGCCTAACTCACCAACTTATATCAAAATCCGTTGTTAGATATGAGTCTTGCAAAATTAGACCTGATCCAATCAGATCAAAATGGATCCAATTAGACTTGTCTGATATTAGAATACAATTAATATTTGGATCTGGCCCCATATATTAGATTCAAACGGGTCTGACATTAAAGGGACCCAAGCCAATCCTTGCTTGCCTTGAGAGTGGGCTCATTTGGGATTAAAATTTCAAACCTAGTTAGGTCCTCACAGCTCCGGGTCAAGTTGAACCTAGTCTGACCTCGATCTCTTGCAACCTGAGATCGGGCCTGGCGCAGATAATCTTTTAGATTTTGGTTATTCCAAATTCTTAACATGACTAATTATTTTTCCACCTGCTGGGGTGATTCAGAACAAGAGTTTCAAAGTAGTTGATTGCTTGTTGCTGAAAAATGGCATGCATTTCAAGTGACAGGGGCCACATCACAAGAGGCCACTCCAAGGAGGAGATTATATAGGTGGTAGTTCTCGCAAGGAATGTAGTTTATCATAGTGGTCATCACTTTCTCTCAAAGACTGCTTTGAAGTAAATAAGATTAATTAATGTTTAATTTTTAAGTTCTCTAGGCTATCATAGGTAAAACACATAATTTATTATTTAGTAACGTATCCACTAATCCATGGCCGGCAATAGTTCATATATAAATCCCTATAAAGAGCTAATATCACGTAAATGTTCTTTAACTGAAGACCCTTAATCCTCCGTCTTTTCCGATCTCCCAGTCCATCCCTAAGCTTGTCCTTGGATCCAAAGGGGCCGGGGAGGAAGAGGACGCTGGTGTGAGAAATTCATCCATGAAGATCGAGGTGGTGCTACAAAATTTTGCAGCAAAGGTGGCGACAGTGGAAGGAGATGAAGCTGGAAAAAAGAACATGAATGGAGGAGTTTCCATTCTGTTCTCTAATTTTGTTTCCCTATTGGCAATTCTATGACTACTTACAAGATGATGCAGGATGCCTGATATGCTATGAAAAACCGCAGATTAGAAAGGATTTGAATTGTCATCAATTAGGAATGAAGCAGCTCAGTTTGACTCATAATTGCATGTTCATCCCATTGGATGCAATCCAAGAAACTAGATTCGAGAATCGAATCAGCTACTAATATGTTTTTCAGCATCTGTTTGTTGTTTTCAGGGACTCCAGTTAAGGAAGTGTGCCAAAATTTGCTGATAAAGGCCTTTTTCCCTTCTAATGTTTGATCCAAAGGGCAGACAATATTAACATAAGGTCACTTCACCATATCAAATGGAGTTCATCACGGAACAAGTTGATTTTGTCTTGGCCTTAGAGGGTGAATAGTGTTCTTATAGTGCTGTGAAAGCCTAGTTTGAGCCACCTACTAACACCACCCTCTCAGCTAGCTTCCATGCAAACCAAAAAAAGACAAACAAAAATAAGACAAAGCAAAATGTTTGCATCCGATCTGATAGCTCCAACATTTCTGCTTCTTCATATCCACTGAAGTAACTATCCATTAGTAGTTTACTTTACTCGAAAGTTAAATAGTTTAAATGCTTCTTGCTGCACTATAATGGCTTTTATTAATTAATGTCATTGTAAGCAACCTCCTATATATAGTAGAATGTAATATGTTGTATTCTACTAAATAACTTAGTTTTTACATGGATTTTGAATGGTCATATTACAACTTACAAAAATAATAATAATAATAATAAGCAAAGATCAGTCTGTGTGATGCAAAGAGGGTGCCTAAACTGTTAGGATGACAATTATTTAATCATGGGTTCTACTCAAGCAATATTAGCAAGATAGCAATATCTTTCAATAGTAGAATAGCTCCAAAACTATATTTTATTGTCATACCTAAACTTTTAGATGTACTTTTTTGAAATGGGATCATACTATGATTATTATTATTATTAATTGTTATAACCTAATAATACGCCACGTGGCCATGTCACTACTAATAAAATCAAAAGCTGCCTTGTGGTGTGCCATCTAGATTCAAAGTTCACAAAAATATAGTTTTATTGTATAAATAATATAATACCAATCCAAATATGGCTATTATTTAAACTATTTTTATGCCATTTTTGTGTATATAAATGGTTATGGAAGTTTTTCAATTGTATTCATATACGCACTTTACGAAGAATCCACCATAGCACACAAAAAAAAAAAAAAAAAGAAGAAAGAAAGAAGGAAAGAAAGAAGAAGAGAAGAAGAAAGAGTTCCAAATATGTGACCAAAAAACGGCTATTATTTTGAACCGGAGTCAAGCCATGTGCGGACGAAAACACTAAAAAACAAGTAACTTGGTTGGTTCCACGTGCAGCGTTCACATGGGTGAGTTGGTGGGGGTCCCAAAAATAATTGCACCGTTGAGGACGTGCGGCACGTGCACCCAGTTAATCACGGCCGCTGGTTTCTATAATGATGCGTCGAGATACGCATTTGATGAATGATCTACGGGAACTAGCGGCTCCCATTGGCTGCTGCGCGGCCACGTGGTGCACGCAGTGGAGGCAATGTTTTCTCCCCGTGTGGGGTCGGCGCGCTGGTGAGTCGCAGGAGCGACCGGGCGGTATATTTTGATAGGCGGGAACGGGCGCATCTTAGAGATGGGACCCACAGATGCACGTGAACCATCTAATCTCGGACGAGTTTAAAACTGCATGAGAATAAAAAGACCCACGGAAATCAATTTTTCATAATCACGAATTTTATCAATATTATGTATAATATATTTCTTAATTTCTATTTATAAATTTAATTATATCTATAAAAGATTTTTTTTGGTATAACGGCGGCTCATACGCATGGATATGGATGCGGCCAATAAAATCGGAAAATAAAACACTACATAAGAGCTATGGCACTAACCCACTACAAGAAAAAAAAGATTTGGCGACGTTTTTTAAGGTCTTTACCGACACTTATAAGCGTCGGTCTGTTTCCTTTTGACGCTTTTAAAAGCGTCGCTAAAGGGTTGGCTATGTCAGAGTGAAAAAAAGAATTGCCGACGCTTCTAGAAAGCGTCGCTAAGGTGTTTTTTAGCGACGCTTTTAAGCGTCGCCAAAAACCCATTTACCGATGCTTTAAAGCATCGTTATAAATATTTTTTTTTTAAAAAAATAAAAATTATTTTGAATCAGAGCCTCGTTTCCTCGATTCCTCCCCAATGTCCACCTCCACGCTTCTCCACCGCCGCACGTCCTCCATCGCTGCCTGCCGGAAAATCCCCACATCCACTGCCCCCCGTTACCATATGATATCATCTCATCTTCATATTCTGTCGTTTCTAGCGGCGAGGGCACGGAGGCAGGGGAGGGCCTCGGCGATGCCGCCAGAGCCGTGCTCCATGTCGACGACCACATAGTCGTAGCCGGCGATCTCGGCGAGGGTCGGGGAGAAGCGCAGGAGGAAGAGGCCGTAGAGGGTCTCGCCGTTAACGAGGCGGAACTTGAGGATCCGCGGTTCGGGAGAGAGGGGGGCGGAGTCGGGATCCGGAATAGAGCTTCTTCTGGAGCTTGGGAGGGCGGTAGTCGGCCAAGGGCTTGAACGCTGGGTTCCGGCGGATGAACTGGGAGATGATTTCCTGCCGCTCCTTCGTCAGCCGCTCCCTTGCTCGATACTCCCGAGTATTGATCCTGATACCCATGTTGTCGTAGATTGGCTCCGAGAAGGGGGAGCGGGCGCCCTCTGGCCGGTCGTCGAGGGGCATGCCGGATTGAAGAAGCCGGTTGATTTCAAGAAGTCTTAAGTTGAGTGCCTGGACTTCGGGGTTGAAGTCGGCGGCAAACTCCTTCATGAAGTCAGGGAGCTGGACGACCGGCTTGGGCTCCTCATCGGCCCACCGGGTCTTCGGCTTCCGGCCACCAGAAGACCCATCGCCAGCGCTGTCGCCGGACACCGGAGGGTCCCAGGGACTACGGCGGCGGCGGCTATTGATCGCCGGACACATCCTTGTCGGTGCCACTGTGGGTCACGGCAGCCAGGCCGTTCTCGGAGACCGGCGGCCTCTCGGCAGCAATGGCGAGAGTCTGGCCGTCGGCTTGGTCGGGCGGGGGGTTAGGAGGTGGGTTTTTAGGGGGAGGGGGAGGGGGGAAGTGGTCGCAGTAGTCGAGGGTTTCGGAAGGAGGAGGACCTAGGGTTTGAGGTGACGGATTGGAGGGTTAAATAGATGCTTGCATTCCGTTTTCTCTTCGATCTCTGGAATGGGTTGAGGGAGGAGGGATGAGAGAGAGAGAGGGCGGTGGCTTCCGACATGGGGTGGTCAGGAGAGGGCTCGTTGGGATTTAGCCTGATGCTGATGAAATGATCAGCTTTTGAGAGCTCGTTGGCTTCCGACGATGCTTTTTAGCGTCGTCTTAGGCCGCGACTACACCGACCCTTATTAGCGTCGTCTGTTGCTGACGCTTGTAATAAGCGTCGTTAACTTTTGACGCTAGACCGAAAATTGCCGACGCTTGTAAAAAGCATCGGTAAAACCGACTTTTTCTGTAGTGACCCGAGATCCGCCCAAACGAATCTTTCAGAGTGGTGAGCTGCAAAAAAGCAATTCAGTCTGCGACACAATTTGCCTCTTTATAGAAAAGATCTTTCTAGTAACCTGGTAACTCCTCTATGGATAATGGATCCTAGCTAGTTACGTGAGCTAGGGATGCTAAGATGATCTTATCCTTGATTGATTACTTTAAACTAAAGTCCACTACGAATGGTAAAAACAAAACAAAACATAAATTTAAAAAAAAAATCAGTCGCCATGAATTCTCACTTTGAGAGTTTCAATTTAAGAATGTTAGATGACCATTTGTTCTTCTTCTTAACTTTTTTATTTTTTTATTTTATTTGTATATATTATTTATTTTTAGCATGCATTCTAAATGCCCTATTGTCTTAACGGGAAAAATGTGAGCCCTTGGAATATTTCCACCCACCATGCGGACGCCATGTTTTCGTTCGCTCCAATCTTTCCACTGGATTATTATCCAACAATCATGCATATCTAATGCTCTCCAGGCAAGGAAAAGAGAGTGAAGAAATGGGAAATCCACCTCTCGCCATGCCAAATTTCAGGTTGCATGAAGAAAGGAAAGCATGCAGAAGGAGGAAGAGGCTGAGAAATATAAACATAGTGTCTCATTTTGAAAAGAGCACAATCTTACTTAGAAGTTGATGAACCGCATCGATCTCTACTTTCTTTGATGCCTTTCTTGCTCAAATCCCTAGCTATATATCACTCCTCTCTATCGCATCTTGTAGTGAAAACCCTAGACTCTTCCAGGGACAAGCCTGGTTTATTATTTGTTCGCGTCTCCTCTCCTCCCCCTTCTTTTTCTCCAGCGAGATCGAAAAGGCAATGTCTTCGACCCTCGTTGAGCTCGCGGGGAGTGGCTAGAGTGGCTTATTTTATGTAAAACATCATTCACTTCTTCCATTTATCTTCTTTAGAGCCTTTGTTCTAGAAAGTTGATACATGAATAGGACTTCTTTTTCTTTTCTTTTTGTCTTTTTAATTTGAGCAAGCATGAATAGGAAATTTGAGGTATTGTAAGTTAGAGTTAGAACTTAATTCTCTAGACTCCAACATTAATTAATTATCATGCGAGGTGCGATCGAAGCCGATTAAAACAATGGTTATGCAATAACTGATTAGTTATTTGAATAATATATATCTATTTTGTTAGGACAATGCTTTCATTTTCCAACACCTTGCGATCAATAGCTTTAAAGCCATTTAATTAGTAAGAGGACATTTAAGGGAGTATAAGTGCACATATGATGTATGGTTTGTCGTCGAAAAATACTTCATGTTGGAAACAAACCATCCAAATGAATCTCTAGATCCAAAGATAATTAGCACCGACTTTTCTAAGAACAAGAAAACGTTGCAGTAATGTCCACCACCATCTCCACCATTTTAAGATATATTTTGGTCTAGAACAGCCAAAAGACTAGTCTAACTTCCATGACTTAATAGTCCTAGTTAATAATTAATGGCACTGGATCCAATTGGACCTAGCTAGCATAAGATATGCACCTTCCATCATCTACAACTCAGCCCACTGGTAGGGAGAGTAGCATCATTGGTTGCCAAAAAAAAAAACTCGTTCACTTCACCAAAATTTCTTATCATAGTTCAGCAAATGCTTTGTTTCAACCTCCTTTTGGCTGCTGTCGAGAACCCACCCAAACCATACAATTTAGTATATCTAAAAGCATTCTCATGCACTATTGGGTCCAGGACATCATCTCTTAGTTAATAACACTTGTACTTACAAGACTTACTGCCTATAATCCCAATCTGCTAGTCAATTCAGTAAGCTAAACATCATTAGTAACATCTCATGTTAAATGTTTTGCATATTTAAATGCTTTATTACACTGGAATAATAGTGTTAAGTGCATGCAATTTTACTAACCAACCTCACCCAAAAAAAAACTAGTTGGAAGGGGGGTGTGGGACTAAACACGCCCGCATGAACGGATCCTCACATACTCCCTCCGCTTAAGCCATAATATCCTCGTCAGGCTAAGAGTTTAAATCCATTCAAATCTAATCATAAGCACCACAATCGGTCCATGATTAACCCCAATGGATTCGTGTTCCAGTCTCTCTTAGTCCACATAAGTAATGGGCTGGATCCGCTCTGATATTATTTGTAACAACCCATAAATTCACTCAAAAATACTAGCTAAAAGGTACCATTTGAGTTCCTTGATCCTGTATAAGTACTCAAAATTTATCCAACGAATAACTGATATAGGACTAAATACATGCCCACACGGGTCTTTACAAAAACACAAGCTTTAGATTGAACTTTCCAGTAAGTTCAACCGATCACAAGTTCTTGCAAATATTTTATTGGAATGACATTAATAGTGGCACCAATTAGATCATCCATAAAAGTTTGTTTACATTTCTTTATCGGTAACATTCCAAATGAACTTTTTGTTACGACTTCTGTAATATAAGATAAACAATTCTAGGAACTCTGTAAATATACCTCTTTTCCTTCACTATCTATTAAGATATAGACTATCTATTAATAACCCTAATACATTTTAAATTCTAACCTCAAGGTTCTAAACAAGCAACTTTCATTTTCCGACAAACAATGAGCTTAGGCAAACGTAGCTTCATCTTAGACCATAACATATTCTAATATTTGACTTAACAATATTTATATTTGTTATTACAGAGAATGCGTTTCTTGTTTGATGAATATATAATAACATTGATAGAGTAATCACCTAGCCTTTTTTTTCCTAATTCCATTTTTTAATCTGCTTTCTTCCAGGATGTCTAAAACTTAAAATATATTTTAAAAAATATATCTAAAAAAGTTACTTTCTAGTACTAACATCCTGATTGCTTTGCATTTATCTATTGTATGGTGGTGTCTTAAGGACCCTGAGAATGTTCTCATTATTGAATGATTGGATGGAAGCATCTTCCCTAGGTTTAGGATTTCAATTGTCCATTCACCGTAGCTCAACAAGGAAAGGACATTGAGTGTGGAAGAAAGTAGTACTTTTTTTAAAAAAGCCTTCAATCACCACCACCATCAAGAGCTCTATTGAAACCTATATTTGGATACTCCAAATGCAATTTAGAATGATTCAGTGAACAGTAACAAAGTTTAATTAAACCAATGCCTCCTGATTGATCCACTAATTTCCAAGTGGATGAACAATGATGATTTGTGGTATTGTAAAAGAGAAAAACTGCTCCACCAAAGAGACAGAGAGAGAGAGAGAGAAAACTGGGGGGGTAACTGAGATGATAGTCAAGCCCTAACATTTGAAAGGAAAATAAAAGAAAATTTATCATTGTCTTCAAATCACCACATGATGAGGGCCTCTTTGTGCATCATTCAAAAATACTAAGGGGCTAGATTTTAAATAAAGAAAGCGACTGCATCATAGGCAAAGCTTAATGGGGCCCTCGGACTCTAATTTTGGATCAATTGGAGTTTGATTGATGTTTAGTCTGAACGTCAATTTACACCAGGCAATGCCTGATAGCAACATCAATCCAAGACCAACAACTACTTCATTTCCTAATAGCTTTCTTAAAGCTAAAGGTGACAAACGGATGCCGGCATCCTCCATGAAAGTTCCATCAAACCACTGTATACTTTGGCCCCGGTCCTCTGCATACATCTTGCGAACGAGTCAAAAGTGGAGAAGATAATAACACGCTTGTGGCCTCGGGTCGCGTTTGCCGTCCATACCTCCAAGGTCATGACCATTTTCCAAGGATCCATAAGGCTCTAACATCACCCATATTGTAGGATCCGTTGTTTGATATGCTAGGATTTTTTTATAGCTAGGTGAAAAGGTCAATATGCATTAATATACACAACTAAAGAAATCAAGATGATCAATCTTTGAGATCTAAAACTCCACAATGACCCCTATATTTTTAATATAACTTGTTTGTACCTACGTTTTTTAAAACTCTCATGAGTACATATGCATGGTTAATATCTTAGTCAAATAGAGAAGCTTTAAGGAATAGTTGAAGACTTTAAACCAAGGGAACCCTAGGATGAGTAGCAAACCGAACTCATCTAAATCAAACTATCAAAGTACCCTTTCTTATTTTTCTTTCTTTTTTTTTGTTGTTGATGGCTCTTTTTCCATTAATTACTTAGCAGATGTAAGGGATAAGGGAGCAAAACTTGATAATAGAAGGGTGCTCAAGCTCACAGCCAAGAGCCGTAATTATACTTGCGTTCAAGGAAAGGCAACTCCAGATGTTAAAGGGAACAATGTTTGTGGTCGTATCGCGGAGGAGCTGACCGCGGTGAGGGTGACGTTTGATGGGTGCGTGGGGTTGATGTTCTAGTAAGTAAATTGGTGCAAAGAGTGGAGGATAAATCAGATTAGAGAGAGCAGGAAGAGACTAGCCAAAGGTGATATTTGGGAGCGGAGTCGAAAGATAAACTATTAGATGGATTAGATTTAGTGGACGAGTCCAAATCCTGGGGTACGTGATTTGGACTGGTCTAGTGGACCTGATCCATCTAATAATTTTTTGAGTCGAAAAACCGGTAGTGACACAAACAATTTTTGTTATTTCAATAGTTAGTACCCTACAAGCTACAAATTTAAATTTTGGCCTCTTTGTCGTACCCAACCCTAATTTTTGAGTTAAATTTTGAGGCTACCAACAAGTAGAGTTGATCAAATATTTCTCTCTCCCCCTCTCTCTAAAAGTTAAATGAATTTATTTTCTAAAAAAATGACAAAGTTTTTTGTATTGGTATTAAATAGTTGGATTCGATTTCGTTCCTACTCTATTAATTGATTAGGCTTCGCTTCAACTTTAGTTCTCAAAAAACTTGGATGTTAAAGTTTTTAGATATTGGCATACATGAATGATGAATTGATCATCATATAATTTACAAATTAGAATGAAATATTGAATCTACATATGATCATGAGAGTCATGGCTCGACCACCATTAATCTATAATTTTGACCAAGATTTGGTCTAAAATCATCCAATAGAACACTTCAAGTGACAAATAGAATGCTTTTAGGCATCTAAAATTCTTTGGAATCAAGGAAAGGTTAGGACTAGGTACCAGTATTCTACATCAATTATAGCACATAAATCTAGATTGATTAGATTCAAAAGAACATAATTCAATCAAAAGATTTGAACTTCTTCAAATTAGCTAAGCATGTCAATTCTTGCACAATAATTAAACTACAAAAAAATTCTTTTGTTTTAGCCTATGACTCCTACTGTATCCCAAAAAAAGCACAAATGGACTTTAGATTTTATATTTTATCTTCATTTTAATAAAATTAATTTGTAACAAAATCATATCCAACCATGTAGTGAATCCTCTAGAGCTTTCAGTCTAAAATCTCGGCCCACTCATCTCACTAATGTTCCACAGGACCATTAACAAAATATACCGAAATATCATTATATCAACCTTCAAGTTTTAATTTCTTGATTTCATGCAAGCAATACTTGCAACTTACTCCATCCAACCAAGGTATTCCTGAAGCATTTGATTGGCCTATGGCAAGGAAGACAAGGTGGTGGATTTACTCATAAATTTGGAATCCACTAAGAATTTTTATAAGCACGCATATACACATAGCTTTTTTTTATGATTATGTTATTTTATTATTCTATTTTTTTTAATGTGGGTTTGGGCTGTATTGAGAGGTCCAATGCCCTTTTAACACAAACCCCAAGCAAAGTTTCAGAGCTGTCCGGGTTTCGCGGGCACCTCTGAGGCCCCATTCCTAATGAAAGCGACGGTTGGTCTCATGTGCCTTTGACTTGTCCATCGCACGTGATCGTCGCGTGCCGTCGCCCCATATAATTTACCTCGAAGCCTGACTCTGGCTCAACCGGCTTAGCTGGCTCAGGAGGAGGCCCCGTTGGCATTGAGGAGCTTAAGGTGTGAAAGTCTTCAAAACACCCTATGGCTACCGAAGAGAAGATTATCCAGTGCGCTTAAAAACTTGTTATTTTTTAAATTTTTTGGATATATTCGTATTCGACATGTATGATACATCCGCTTCAGCAAAAAAAAATAAAATCTTCAAAACTAAACATAATCTGTCTCCTCTTTTCTTTTGATCTAGATATTGGCGAGCTATATTTATCGCCTTCATATTTATAATTGTGCATTATTGTAGCATCATAATCACCATCTTTGTACCATAAAACACCAATCACTTTAGTTAAGAAAATGCGGTGTTTTACTCCACACGGCTGGATAGTTCGAGAATTTTAATCATAGGCTTTTCGTTTAATTACTCACCAACAATCCTTCTAGGTCATATATGGTATGCATATTGCTAGCCCACGGTCGCCTTTGAGGAGAGTAGGTCGACAATTTATTTTCAAGGTCTTATATTAATTTGCGGGAGGTTTTCTTCTCTGACTCTTTTGTAAGATTCCTCGTCTCGTTGATTTTTCATGACGATGCAATAGCAAATTCGAACAAGTGATTGGTTAGGTCGGACTGACTCGCAGACCCTGAATGAAATTTTAATCCATGCCATGGTTGGTTAGCTTGTGGAGGAAGAATAGAACCTAAACGTTGAACATTAGGGTGATGAAAGTCTACCTTCCACTTCTGCAACAATAAACAATGTCCTAAAATGGTTATGTGAGCTTTTGGTCAGCCAAGCATCAAATAAACCCTACAACTCAATTTAAAGGGTGCAGGAATCCTCCTAGTCCATGGTTTACTAGTCTTTTGTCATCACCATTATATATTGAACAATGTATGTAAAGCGAAACTATATGATGCATACACAGTGAAGATATATTTATAGTCAATAATGGCTGCAGCTCAAGTCTGCTGCATAATGCAAAGGTTATTTTCGGTGTAAGAATGGTTCGTCACAATTTAGACTCTGAGATTAGTCCATAGCTCTTGATCACTTTGCAATGCCTCAAGGGACCACTGTGAAAGATAAGCACAAAGTTTTAACATTCTTGTATTCTTTGATCCATGAGCTGTGGTTATAAAAGCACTACGGGTCCAAATCTAAAACTGATGTACAAGGAGAGCGATGTTTCTCCCAACCTCAAACATGCCAAATAAAGCTAAAACATCCCAACTCACCTCAATCCATCCTTTTTTCCCTGTCAACACCCCAATCCAAACAACTACGGTGAACCAATAACCTTGTGCATTGTCTTCGGTGCCACCAACCTTTGCCCATAAAACCCAGCCTTGCGCGCGCACCCACCCTCTTTATTTTATTTTTTTTGCTGAAATAAAAAAAAAAACCGAAGGAAGGAACAAGCCCATCCCCACATAGCAGCCTTCACTGGACTCCCATCCCGTCAGGAGAATGTTCGATACGGACAGAAATGACTGTGTGTTGGGCACTCCGGCCGGTTTTACTCATACCCTCCCCACCTGTGAGCCTGACTAGATTATCCCTCTGGGCTCCGGCATGAATACCACGTGTGAGTGCGTCACACATGGCACCATCGAAGCTACCAGCAGAGCGATACGTCCTTCCAGACCCCATGTCCGAGCAGAGAGCATCTGGTCTCCATAATTTAATCGACGTCCATGCGTTTCGAACTCGAAACCACTTTGTTGGAAGTAAGATCGTGCTCCCACTAGGCTACCACCTCAGGTGTACCATCCTCATTATCGGAAACTTGAAGCCAATTAAATTTAGCCATTAACCCAAGTTGAATCAAGTGTAACCGGATAAATGAGTAAGAACTAAGAAGTGGGTCCCGCCCGCAGTAGCAACCTCCCTCCCACTTGCTCCTACTTAACCCTAAGTTCCAAACCTTAACCCCTCTCTAACCCTAGTTTTAAATAGAATAATCATTTTAGTAACCTCTCTCTCTCTCTTTCTAATATTTTATTTGTTTCATCAACTTCTAGGCAGCACCCACTCTCGTCTCCATTTCTCCAAAGACTGAAGCTCGCTTAAGCCCTCCTTTCTCTGCACCCATCCTCCAAACTTTTTTCTATATTTCTGCCTTACCTGTAGAGTTCCACTCCCCATCCCTCTTTTTTTAGTTCCTTATTCCTCCCAAAAATATAAAAAAATCCCTTTTTAAATTGATTTCCCACTCTTTTTGTCCTTTTTTTATTTCAAAAAAATCCAACTCAACTTTTTTTTTTCTCCCTCTTACCAGAAATTACTCTATTTCTTTGGATGCTGGCATGGCGGGCCTAGATCTCGGCACAGCCTCCCGGTTCGTCCACCCACTCCTCCACCGCCGCCCCGACCTCCACCTCCAGCGCTCTGACGCTGATGACTCCGCAGGCGTCGGGGATGAGTCCTCCGCTGCCGCCGCCGCCGCCGCCTCCGCAGGGCTGGAGTTGATGGATCCCCCCGGCGGGTCCTCGGCCGCGGGGCCGGGCGATGTCGTCGCCCGGCGCCCCCGCGGCCGACCCCCGGGGTCGAAGAACAAGCCAAAGCCCCCCGTTATCATCACCCGGGAGAGTGCCAACACCCTTCAGGCGCACATCCTCGAGGTTGGCAGCGGCTGCGACGTCTTCGACTGCGTCGCGACATACGCGCGCCGCCGCCAGCGCGGCGTCTGCATCCTCAGCGGCAGCGGCTCCGTCACCAACGTCAGCCTCCGCCAGCCGGCTTCCGCGGGCTCCGTCGTCACCCTCCATGGCCGCTTCGAGATCCTCTCCCTCTCCGGCTCCTTCCTCCCGCCCCCAGCCCCGCCGGGGGCCACCAGCCTCACCATCTTCCTAGCTTGTGGACAGGGGCAGGTCGTAGGAGGGAGCGTAGTGGGCGCGCTCATCGCTGCCGGCCCGGTCATCGTGATCGCCGCGTCGTTCACCAACGTCGCGTACGAGCGGCTTCCTCTTGAAGATGAGGAGCCGCCACCGCTCCAGATGCAGCCACCTGTGTCGCAGGGCCCGGGCAGTGGCGGCGGAGGTGGTGGCGGGACTAACGGTGGCGGTGGTAGTGCTGGGAATCCGTTCCCGGACCCTTCGAGCTTGCCGTTCTTTAATCTGCCGCTCAACATGCCACAGTTGCCAATGGACGGACACGCCGGGTGGCCTGGGAGTGCTGCAGGCCGGCCACCCTACTGATCACAGGTGAAACTTGGTCGTATTTAACCGTCGATCCATCGACTGAGATAATCATGAGAAGATGGCGGAGCAAATTCATGGCAGAGGCAAAGGTTAGACATTAATTTATGAGGATGTCGATGAACGATCTCTCTCTCTCTCTCTCTCTCTCTCTCTCTCTCTCTCTCGTTTTGATCTTTTGATCATTTGAGTTCTCTTGTTTTCTACCATATTCTCTGTGTTCATTTCCTTCTGATAATCTTCTTGTTTGCTGTTCATTATGGAAACCAAAGTCTTTTTGCATAAAACAATGGGTTTGAGACTACTACATGCCCTGGCACTTGGATTTAACTCTATCTCTACTTGTAGTACTCTCTGACCTTCTACGTATAGATATCTTTTTGAAGTTAGTGTGCAATTTTTTTTTGCTGTTATTTTAGGCTTCTCTGTGAAAGAAAGAATAATATAACAAATTAAGCATATGATACATGAAGAAGCTGGGTTTTTTTTTAAATTTCTGAGAGTTGTTTTGGATATTATTACATGATTTTCTTATATTATTTCTACTATCACATTCTATATTTATTTTTTTTTGATAATCGGCGCGGCTTCTACTTTTGCGATGAAGAAAACAATATATATATATATATAGCAAAGATTAAGATATACGGAAGATTGGGGTTTATTATATATTAAGGATGGTTTAGAGATTAGTGAGAAGGGGATGTGCGAGAGAGGAGGAGGACATGGGAAGTGAGTTTTTAACTGAATGCACGTGTGCATATCTTCGTTATAAGTCCTTCTTGCTTTTGGCCTCTCCAAGCCAACACCTTGGGAATTAATCTTCTCCCTCGATCTATATTTGCTCTTCTGAAATCTAAAATCTTTGGAACATGAAACACTTGGGTTCTTTTGAGTTGAATTGAATGGCAATGATACCAAAAGAAGCAAATCTTGGCTCTTATATCAATGATAATGTTTTGTCCTTTTGACTCATATCGGTCATTCCAAAGCCAAGGTTTCCTCATGTCTCTTTGTTTCTTTTTCCTTTAGGAGATCAAAAAATTTTAGACAGCACTTTCACTACCATTTGATAATTTTTGGGGTGCATTATTTATTTTTGCAAGTGATTTCGTTAATTTTTTGTTATCACTCAAACACTTAATATTGTTAGAACTTGAACCTATTTCATATTCTCTTCCCTTAATGATATGCTGCTCCTTAGAGTTCATGGTGGCTCCATTAATCCATCATGTGGCTACAGCTAAAAGCACAGTGCAAGGTCGTGTAGGGAGTGGTGTTCTTGTTTTATGTCCTTCGTTCTTGTAAAATCTGGTTTGGCAGTGTATTTGATTGGTGTTTGAGTTTGCTAAAATCATAAATCTGGCTATATGAGGTAGAGGTAAATGGTTACAAGGCTTTTTGGGTGCTTGGTCCTATTATCACCTTGATTGATCTTGAGAAAAAGCATTAAGATCTACCAATTCATGGTTTGCTAGAGATTCGTTCTGCTACAGTGCTTTTGTCGCATGATCATGTTATCTTTTGGGTGCATCATTACTTCTTGATTTCTCTTAGTCCTCTAACCCCAAGTTTACACACACCACCTTCGTAGAACAATTGCATTTCAATGATTGTCTGCTTGATATTATGCATAATTAACAACTCTTCATGACTGTTATTGACTCCACCATGTTGATCTGTACAACTTTTGATGAATACCTAAAATAAAAATAGCTGAAGGAGGGAAAATGCATGATTGCCATTCCTACTGGGCTAATCACATATCTCTTCGCATCGCAATCAAGATATACAAGGTAAGTAAATTTATATAGACACCAAATTAAGACTGCACTTAAAAGCCTATATACAGAAATTCTTTAACATGAAGTGGTTCCTTTAATTTCTTTTTGAGAATATTTTTTTCTTTATTTCTATTTGTCTTTCCTGGCCAAAAACCAAAAGATTAGAATGTGGAACTCATGACATTTAACCTTATGCTTGAACCATATGAGAATTCCTGAGATTGTTTTCTCCTGTGGATTGAAGTTGATATTAGAAGTGAGTTAAGCCTATGCTAATGTTTGTGCTTGTTCACTCTCTTCTTCCATCTATAGTATGGGCAAATGTTTTCTTTCTAACATGAGAAGTAGAGAAATATGAACACAAGAACAGACGACATCTTCAAATTTGCTTCATTCAGAGGAAGATTTAATTCTGATAGTCACTTTGCTAGATTATTTCTAATCAGGTTTCTTCTGCCAACCATTTAATAATTCTCATTCTAACTAAAGCATCATGCTTACTTGGAGTAATAAGTTTGTGTATTTTTAACATGCTCTCTTTGTTTTTACATTAACTACTAAAAGTTTATGAACACATACACAGTAATATGCTTTGTCCCGTTACACAATTCATTTTGGCATTTCCCTTTGTTAGGCTTTTGGATCAGATTAGTTCTAAATTGCATCAGATAACTTGTGATCTAACAACATCACTGTTTCTTCTCTACCTTGAGTGCATGACAAAAATGAACCCCAACTAGGAAAAGGGTAGCACACCCATGTTCATATGCCGCAATATTGTCCAGCTGGAAACGGTACATTTTTAATCAACTCTTGAGGATTACATGTACATGTACGCTCAAATCTTTTCGTTTGCTTCTTTTTTTGTAAGATTCTTTTCAAGTCTAGGAGAGTTTGGGAGGTTTCATTTTGTTTGCTGTAATTTTAGAATGCATTAGTACTGAGGTAGTGATTAGCCTTCAGATTTCATGCTTGAGCCTCTTTCAAGACGATTTCTCTAATTATTTGTCAAGATTATTTGCAAACTAAGGAACAATTTGAATTGAAGAAACTTTGAGAAACTTCTTAAAGGTTTTGATCTCATGCCATTTGGCTAATAAATTAATTTCTGTATTACCTTCGGATTCTTGACAAATGTTGCATATATCAAAGTTCCTATACAATAATTTACAAAGACTGCTTCTTTCTTCTACTCTCCTTGATGTGGTTCCTCGTCATCTTAGTCTAGAGGCTTAGATATCAATATCTCCTGCTTTTTCCCATAAGTTTTAAAATCTGGTTTTGAAAACAAAGTGGCCTTCGTTTTGACTTTGTTTTTTTTTTTGCCTCAGATATCCATCATATATATGACCTGATTATCCATAGATTCCTCACCATCTAGGCGTCATTCTACAAGCCTTTTTCATTACATAATTGCACGTAGATTGGGTAAGGGGTCTGGTCCTAGTCATTTTTGAAGTTGCAAGAATAAGTCCATAGCCCATTGCATTCTTTTGTACCTCTAATGAACTTGGATAAAACTTGAAAGCCATCCCTGCTTAATGAAGGAGAAAATGTATAAATTGTAAGGTTTGACTTCAACTTACAAACCAATCATAAAGTAAAGGTATATAGCTTTCTTGTTGGAGCGCTCTTCATGGGAACTTACCTTGGATTATTATTGGGAGATTTCAGCATTTTGCTAATTATGTATATTGAGTTATGAAATAGCAACAGTAGCTTCATTGTATTTTTTTGCTTCTTACAAGGTAGCAATATTCCTAGTGCAGCTAACCCGAAAAAAGAAAAAGAAAACAAAGCTTTGGAATGGAATCGTACAGGCATGACTAAAGAGTTGAGTGCAATTTTCATCAAAAAAAAAAAAAAAAGAGTTGAGTGCAATCGAAACAAAAGAAGATAAAGCTTGCTTTAAGCATATTTGGCGACATGGTTGTTGGGATTTGTAGAGTATGGTTCACAACTTTTTAATACAACCAAGAACTCTATGGTGCGGGCCATGTATCATAAGGTACTGTGCAGTCTTGAATGGCCATCATCAGAAAATGAATAGCCATCAAACAACGCATGCATGATACATGCTTGTGGATTGCCTTATTTCATGACCATCCATCTTTTAATAGCGGCCGCCCACGACTGCACAACACTCTATGGTGCCATGCATGCACTGCAGGGGACCCGTGCTCCTTTAGTAATTTGTACTCATGTAGTACCACCCTCTATGGGTGGTCTCTATGTTTGGAGAACAATGTCTTTTTCACACCACAAGAGGCATGCATGCGAAAGATGGGGGTTGCGTCTTTTGCAAAAAAAAAAAAAGGATTAACCTTCTTTTGTGCAAATCTACTATTAGATCACGCAATAGTCACTTTGAGATATATACATATGGATGAATGAAGGAGTTCAAAGTACTTTGAGATCTATGCAGGGCGCAATGCAACGGTCAATGTTGCAAAAAAAGGATTAATTATTCTTTCACATAAAAAATACAACCCAAACAAAAGAGTGTTTTTTTTCTAGTTATGTTGTCTTGTGCTATCAATTAGCGAGTGAAACTAAATCATTTGATTCCATTCCTGCATGGAAATTGAATTGAGACAACATTTCCATCAACTCAGCAGAGATGCGTGTTTCATGCAATGATAAGATATATAAATTTACAAAGGTTTAATGCATTTCATTTTTACAAAGAAATAATTATTCCTATACTACTGAATTAAATTTGCCAATCCAAGCAGTGTGATAGCAAGGTCCAACTCAAATTACTCTGCCCCTTTCTCCAAAAAATTAAGAAAAAGTTCTTCCTCATTATTTAAAAATATGCACATTTCATGTTTCTCTAGAAAATGTACACATTTTTTGAGCCTAGGAGGAACGAAAGATTACCTATTACTTCGAGCACATGATACAAGGTAGTTGTTTTGAAGTAGCAATGTGGTTTGTGATGGCACTAACACATACCGCTTATGCTGATATATATTCTTTCCTCCATTCCAATTCTAGCATCAAAAGGATCAAACCATATTGTGACTAGGCAGAAATAAAAATTGCACAATTTTAGATAAAAATGAACCACAATAGAAACAATTTTCTCATGCCTAACACATGCATGTGAATGGTCCAAAGATTTTGATAGAATCTAGTATAAATGTTAGTTCAGATACTCCGCACTGCAAAGGGCTTTACAATATTGGATAGCTACCACGTCAGCCATCTTAAAAAAATGAGCAGCTTTCATTCAATACAAGACATGATACATTGCAGAGATGAAGAAGAGCTATCCATCTCCAAGATAGATGACATGATGGCTATCCAAGGTTGTACAGCTCTGTACAGTGCAAAACATGCACGTAAACAAGACCTCCTTCATGGACTTGTGAGAAATAATCAATAGACTTCTTACACTAGTTTCTTCCGCTAAACCCGTTGAATATACTCATAGTGAGTTGGTTAAAATAGTCGGTAGTGAAGCCTACCCTCTCATTTGTAATCAACGAGTTAAAGCGATGGAGCTTGCTGTCTTGAAGTGTGAGTAGGAGTCCTTCCCTCACCAGTTCAACAACCATATAACCATCTACTTTTGTATGCCCGTTCGGTCCACTAGGATGAAAGTTGCCGTCTTAATATTGACCCTAAGCATTATGAATATAGTAAAAGGAACTTGTCTTGAAATCTTTTGTTGATCTGACAATATGATCAAGGTTTTCTATGCATATTGTTAAGTTGGTTGAAATGACCGAAGATGTAAGAGATATGCGAGGATTTGAAACTTTCACTAAATTTTATAATAGTAATTTATAAATTCAAGAAATTACTGCTTACATATGGCGAATGCTGCGAGTTATCTGAGAGAAGAACTTGATTTAATAGCTGAAATTTGAATTTTGCTAAAAATACAACTGGTTAATTGGGTAGATCAGATTTTTCAGTTGAGTTGGAAGAGTCACGTTGAATGGCAACATATTTGATAAACTTAGTTAGGTTGGATGAAATTAAGGAATCATCAAAAAGGTTAAAGCCATAAGATCCACAGTGGTGCCCAGGGCTAAACGGGGAAGGGGTGGTCGTGTGATGGTAATGCGATGGGTCATGGATTTACGCATAAGCAGATAAAAATTAAGGTTTCTTTGGCTTGTTCGGGGCTACGAAACTACGTTAGGGGACCAGTTAGACCAAGGATACCTCCCATTGTTGTCGACAATCATGATATTTTATCATCTGTATCCCAGTTAGACCACTAATACGAGACTAGTTTGGTGTGGCATTGGAAATTAGGTAGTTATAGTTTGTTTAAGTTAGGACTAAAGAAAATAATAGCCAGCTTTGCCGTGTTCAATTCAATAATCTGTACATCACTTGAAGTAAAACCTCATAAGCAAAAGCCAAAATAAACAACCTGCCATCCAGCATTTACAAAACATTATACTGATCTTGCACCACAAGGAATCAGACAACAGCACATACAGACTGTTTGCTATAAAGAGAGAAAAAAAATGGGGGCGAAGCAAAGGAGCACAAGGGGCGGCTCCTCATCTAAAGGCTGTTTTGCAGGCATAGGAATGCATGATCATGAAGTAATGAAGTATCCTGATCTCAACATTGTTCAGTTGGAGAGCTGGGGAGCCGCCTAAACAGTTCCGTCGATGTGCATGAAAGCAGTCACAGATTCTAACATCTTATCTCATATGACCCGGCTTTTGTGATATAACGAACCCACTCTACGGTGCTGTATCCACTCTTCTCCCAAACCTGCAGAGATTTTGGAGAAATGAGGACTTGATTTTAGTCAGGTCCTAAAGCCACATAAGGCACCTGAAGCTGCATTAGTTCCAAACAAACCTTGAGAAATCGGACACGTAATCCTGATGCAGTGAACATAGGAACCTACAAAACCAAAAAGATTTCAAACATTAGTTTTAAAATGTGCTAAGAAAGCATGCAGAGACTCCAGACATATAAAAAAACACAAGTGAATCTAGGCTCCAAAGTTAGTCCGGGTAAATAAAACAGAATTATTTTGTACATTAAGAAACCTATTATGTTGGTATCAGCATAGAAAATGTTGCAATATGTTGCTGACTCATGATGGCGGAATAGTATAAGGCAACACTCAGTGATTCCAGAAACTAATAGCAGACTAAATAGTTCCACTTGGGCAGAGCAAGACTTATGAATTTATATTGCAACTCCATACGACGGTCTCATTTTTGCACAGAGCATGTACGGTTCACTTGGTTATGGTGATTGGCCAAAGAATGAGAAAAAAGGAAAACAAGAAAATGGCAAAAAAGAAAAAGTTTCAAGAAAAGAAATATCTAACAGCTAAGGCAACTCCACAAAAAAAGTTCCTAAATATATAGACGCATCTTATATATAGACTTTCCATGCCTGATTCAGGCTTCAAAGCAGGAACTCTCTCTAAATGGCCATACCAGTTCAAGTTAAAACTCCCTTTTACGAATAATTAACACTGTTTTTATAATTATAATGGTGAAAATTCCAACAGGAAACCTGGATGTGGAAAAAATCTACAGTTTCATGCCACAGTACTACCTAACTTGCAATGGAATATGAAAAATGAAGGTCCGTTTGTTGAATTGAACATGCCCCGCTTATGATACAGTACGGGAAACTGTGTGAAAACTAGCTATTGATTTTAATCTATTGTGATGTGTGTATGATCTATTTAACTCAGGAAACAAGAACAGGAAAAGTGTTTCCTCGAGTAAAGCATGCAAAGCAATTTGCATTTTCATCAAAAGAACTAGCAGTCAAGATTTTAGTCAAACCTGAAATTCCATTTGAATCGGAGGTCGAGTCCATGGCTTCTTTTCTGCCATTGTAGAAATCAACTCAACTTCTGCACTCATAGTTGTTTCAGTTTGCCCTGGAAATTTTCTTATCCTGCATGTTGATATTTAAAGTGTAAAGCAATTAACAAATTCAAATCAACACAATGTTTCTCTAGATAGTGCCTACTAAAGTCTACTGTTATAGCTCAAATAGCACTTAATAACTCCATTCTCTTTAATATATCAACTTTGAAAAAAGCCAACACCAAACATGAATTTCAACATGTCCTAAAGAATTTACGAGGGTAAATTGGGGATAAGTAATTTAAATGTTTAGTGGTAAACAAGTTTAAAATAAAGGGTCCCTACCGATACCACCCCTACAGAAGCATCTAACAGCATTCATCATTAGATTCTCAAAGAAGACAGCTCAGATTCTGCTCTACATCAAGAAAAGCCACTATTTGGTTATATCCAAAAACTGAATCAGCTAAATGCATTGCTCCTAGGAAGACTTTAACACCTTGTATCCATAATTAAGAAAAGCAAAAGAATACCTTAAAAGAAACTTAACAAGCAAAAAGCTTAAAACTCTAATGGCCATCTTCAGTTCTGATCACATCATACAAACAATGCTCCAATCAACATTGTGGATATAAATTTTTTAAATTCAAAGGGAACTGGAAAATGATGTTAATTTCCTCAATAAATAGGGCCTCACTATCAAAAAAGAAGAAAAGGTCTTCCCCTCCAAAGTTCTCATGAAATCACTTCATGGATAAACTCCTAATTGTTTTGCCACAATGCGAAGCTTGCAGTGCGACTAAATAGCATTTCCTTGATTAAGCAAGAAAACAACCCACAAACTCCATAATTTAAGTTAAATACACCACCAAGGTTGCAAGTAATGCTGATTAACTTGAACTTCAGATCAAATGTTTCTTTTTGCAAAGGTACACAAATAGCATATCGTGGCGCACACATAAAATGTAAGGCGGATCACGAGGACAGAAATAAGCTTGGCATTTTGACTAACTAAATGGAGAAAATGAGGCATTAACATTCAAAAATTATACTGTGACAAAATGTTGAGCACTTACTTCCAAACCAAGCAATCAATTGAAGCATTATATTTGGCTCGACCTGATGTCACTTGGAAGCTTGCCTTGGCAGTTTGCTTTGGTACTGGAACCTTAACCACAACTCCAAGTGCAAACATTTTTGCACCAAAGACACTCTTCACCTGCAGAATAAAGGAAACGAGGTAAATATGAGCATAAGAAATATGCATCTATCATAACATTGATGACAAACCTTGACATTAACTTCCATGCGTGTCCTTCCCAATTCTTTGATTGTTGGCAACACTCGGAATGGAAGATTTACACCCTCAGTAATACGGTACCTAAGAATACAGAATATTATCATTGGAACAAGAAAGAGGAAGCAATCATTCTTCATGTATTTTGGCTATGACACTTCTTTAACATTGTTAGGTTATATAAATGCATGAAAATGCGAAGTCGTGTATGAGGAATCTGATTAAGATAAAGACAAGGCATATAATCCCTTCTAGTGTACCATATGTTGTTTAGTTTAGACATAGGGGAAAAGGCATTTCTACATATGAGACACAATAACGCTAGAAGTTGTATTTAAACAAAATAACGAGTGAATAAAGTGAATTGCATTTTTAAAAATATGGAAGTATGAATTCAAGGTAGTTATATGTGACATGTTGACTAAGCCAAAGAAGTTGGAGTATGAGGTAAGAACAGGGTCAAACTAAGATCAGTGTGCAGCAACTCTATAAAATCAAGTTTAGGCAAAAGGTGCTTAATTTAGCTTTTGATTTGATAAAACAAACTATATTACTGTCATAAGCGGCTCTGCCAACCAAGATAGATAGTTTCCTTCAGGCAAGCAAACCCCACATAAAACTCTTCTTGAACAAATGCCAGTACAATTCTATAAACATTTTTTGTTATGTGTCAGGAATTCTAGGCATTTTTTCTTTAATTAAATCCAAAATCAATTTCCTGAAATAAGTGTTTAAATAGTTTGAATATGAAACAGAATAACTAACTTTGACCACAAAGGAAAGCAACATCACAGATATTAAAAAACAACACAAGGCATATGCACAAATATGGCAAAAAGCAAATGGCTTTGACAGGCTTCATAGCAAGAAACAGAAAATGGCAATATATTTCATGACTTAGAAGAAAGGTGGCATAAGGAAAATGTAGTACGATTACTTCATCAATTCAAATTCACCATCAGGAGGCACAAAGCTGACTGTCTTTTCTGAGTTGAACCTCGTCAGGTTTACACACTGATGAAAAGTAACATCATCAAGTTCGATGGTCTTTCCACTGAGTAAGAAGGAAAAAAAAAGATGCCAAAAGTTATCAATGACGCTAGAAGGGTCTATGCGGCAAATACTTCAACAACAATTTCAATAAACTAAAAATAAGTCATATTTGAGATTCACTTATGATTCAATGTAGGAGAAACTTTTTGTAGATTATTGAAAGACTACAAGAACAATGCAGATTGCTAAGGCAAGAGCATATTTCATATTAGAAATTTCATAAAACGGACAGCCTTTTAGTTCCACAAATCATTTTATGACTTGGCCTGACAAATAAATTTACTATATGAACATTAGACTCCGGGGTGGAGAGAAAAATTTGTGTGGAAAGAATCCTAACTGTTTGAGACCATACTTACTAAACCTTCTTAAGCACTGTATCACTGCTCATTGGCATAAATTTAGGTATTTAAAACTCCTCTTTCCAAACCCCATACAGAAATACAAAACACTCCCTTTAGTAGCATCTGCTCAGAATTTCACTGTGGATGCCCATACTGTCATGGCAACATCTAGCAGACAAAAAGTTGAAAGCTGGTTAAAAAAGAAAAAAAAACTTCCCAGAATTATTATCTGAGCACATAAATCCATATGATACAAACAATTTGAACCAAGGAAATCATAGAATGTATATAAAGTTTTTTCTTCAGAAGGACATGAAAGGGCTATTTAGTTGTCTGTGAGGTCCATTAAAACAATAATCATAAAACCTGATTTTTTGTAAAATGGTACAAAAACAAGGGTAGACCTGAAAAGTCTCTTTTTTTTTATTTTGACAAGCCAATATTTACAAGATCATTTATATGGAAAATAACCAAACGATTGTTTTTTTTATAAAATTCATTCAGTTTGGGTTTTGTATAAAAATATTTTAGTAAAAATCTGACAACCAGACAGCCCTACAACTTTCATGAGCTTACCTTTTTGCTGGCCTGGACTTGAGTTGTGATTCTTTTTCAAGCCCAATTTTGTCATTTAAGCCTAGTTTTAGATCAGGCATCCCAGAGAGGAAGCATTTCATGAGAATCTTTCCAGTCACATCACAATGTAGAACACTCCCTAAATAACCAGCAAATTCACCAAAGAGGGATAAGTTTATTGATAAAAAATATATTGCTGTATAACAACATAAATCAGGAGCTAATGCTTTTCACTGGTCACCTTTAGAAGACATAAGAAGATTAACACTTTCCACAATGTCCAAGAAAACCTGAACCATACTAGCTTGAGAAAATGTGTATTTGTTATACAGAACTCACAGCAGGAAGGTATAAAATAAGAGTCACCTCGTTCTTCTTATATACAAGACCCTCACGTCTCCAACCAACAGCACCTGTAACTTGTAGTGTTGCATTTGGGACTGGCTTTTCTGATGGCTATAAACATAGAAAGACAGGGAAATTATAATAAATGATACCTTCAAAATCATATAAAATCAATAAAGCACACTATCTACATACGCTAAGAGATCAATTCAACCACATAAATTGAAGTTTGACATCTGACCTTGGATGAGAATGAAGAACGAACCCCTTGTTGAGTGATGTAAAGCTTCAAAATTTCAGGTGAAAGATTTTGGGGATAACCAAAATCCATAATTTCTGCAGATTAAGTTGGGGACATAAAATATGTAAGAAATTAGTATTACTTACATCAACTGATAACAATAGTAAGAGTTCCAGCATTTTCTCTTGAAGCATGGTAAAATGACATGATGGTGACATTAAGCTCAGCATACTTCCAGAAAACTCATGAGTCATGAGCACATTGACTAATCAGTAAGACCAGTTTCAGCACCTTTATTTACTTTAAAAAAGAATCATCCTAGTGTTTTAAGTAACCATAACATGTGCTAAAGATTGCTGATAGTTCTACATCTTTTGACGGAATTGGGCACCTACATAACTAGTGACCTTAAGCAGAAGGAATTGGACCTAATTAATTGTAACAGACCCCTGAGTTGCCAACAAACACTGAAGGGATTGGGCTCCTATCCACTTAACCAATAACATTATGATAAGGGAGAGATGCACAGCCAGATGGAACAAACCGTGCATCTCCTCTCTCACCTTGTTTCCTTTCTTCTTCCATCTCCTGTTACTCTCTTCCTTTTGCATTCCCTCAATTCTTTCATCTAGAGATCCTTTCTTATAGTTCCCATTATCAGAGGACATAAGCCACAAATTAAAACAGCATGGGCTGAAACTACATGCCAGTGTTTGAGACCTTAAGGCGAAACAAGATACCAAAACCCAATCTAGTCTATCTACCACATACTTTCTTCTTAATGCATGATTTTCATGTTCTCCACTTTTCTGTATTTAGATTATTAGATCACATTTGTTAATTAATCACAAGAACTTGGAATCTCATTCCAAAAAATTGCAACAGCCTCTGGTTTCATAATGTGAGAACAGGTAGAATCATGTTCCCTGTGGCTCAGAAGTCCGTGTGCACACCCATACACACTTAAAATCAGCAAGCAAATGTTCATGTTGCTGTGTCTTTGTTCACATAAGCAGTTGTTTATTGAGATTCTAGTACCCAGAAGACATATGTTGCACATAAGCTCTAGGGTTGATCAAATCACATCATGTTAATTAGTCTCAGATAATATAAATGATAAAGATCTAAAACCAAGCTTCTTTCTAGATCAATGTGGGAGAAACCTCTTATTACTTGAAAACTTGCCACACTTTGTTGTCTCAGATGGTCTTGGGTCATTCAGTTGTGGGAAGCAATCTAGCAGTTTACTTGTTTAATTCGCAAAGTCAAACAGCAAACTTTGTTGCATTATTTAATAAGGGAGTTAATGGCTGGTTACTTCTCTATAGACTAAGCATATTAAAATTATCTTCAATGAGCTAGATCTCCTTAACCATGAAGCAAGTACAAGTATACAATGGAGTTGATATTACCAACTTTTTAATAGGTAGTTGCAGAATGTGCCCAACCAAATGACCACATAATGATCATAGAAAACAGATGCCTGGGTGGATGATAGTTAAAGTAAAAGACCAAAAGTAGAAAGGAACAAAGAAATAAAGGAAAAAGTTATTCAGCAAACAATTTGCATTTGCTTGAACCTTATTTAATGTAATATTACATGTTAGTTAGTAAAATTACAAATTTCCCTGAAAGTTATGCAATGTATTAATTAAACATTCATAAAGCATGCTCAATGTCTCATGCGATTAAATGCAACAACTCTACCAAATAATAAATAATATATTCAAAGATCAAGAATTAGTGGAACTTGCCACCAAGTAAGGTGTGTGGGCACTACTGCAAAAGAAATAGGTTTATGATCCAGTGGTCTAATACCCTCGTCTGCCCCAAAATAAGTCCAAACCTGACCTCAGGCATTGGTTGATTGCCTAGGTACCCAATAGGTGGCCAGCAAATAAAGGTTGTCTGATAGGTTCGGCCCTTTAAGAGGGATGCCTAGGTAACAGTCCAAGGCTAGGCAGACCAAGCAACCACTTTCTATGATGGTGCATATCACAGTGAAAGTAAAAATGTTGAATGCAATCAAGGCAAACTACCAAGTCATGCCACTGCATTGGAGTTTGGAACAATATGGACCCCTCAACTGTGATAACATCATGTTCTATGGGGGCAGCCAAAGAAGTATCAAGAGCCTTCGGCTACATGCACTCTTAAAATTTGATGTATTTTTTGTTTACAGTGTTTCAGTTAATCTCAACTCATTATAAACAACTTTGGTCAAATATAATTTCCTTAATATGCCATTTAAAAACATAAAACATCCAAAAGCAGGATGAGTTATGATGAGAACAGACCTGATTTAGCATTGTTTTGGATAAGTCTTCAGATCAGACCACAAAAGTTTTGGATATTCTCGATCCAGTGACATTCCTAGGGTTGAGGCTTGTCGACAAATATTTACAGGGGCGTTTGGTAACCCCAACAGGATCACCACGGTGATCTAAGATCCCCGGTGATTCGAATGCTGGGGTGATTTGATCCTCGGTGATCTAAGATCAATGTGTTTGGTAGGCCATGGTCCAGTGATTAAAAATCCCTGAGTATCCATAAGTAACTTGTTTGGTATGGTACGGGGATCCAAGATCACCGACCACATAATACTACAAATAACCCTAATATATCTTAGATGGATTTTTTTATGTGTTTGTAATTCTCATGAATCAAAAATATAAGTCAATATGCTAATTCCTATAATAGCTCCATAATTTTGTCACATATTCTACTTTTGGTAGCCCTTATCATATATTTATTAATCATATAAAATATATTATAATAAAATATTAATATATTTATCAATATATTAAT
>JAOXJJ010000438.1:5361455-5375525 GCA_025769935.1 Phoenix roebelenii
CTCCCTCCCCCCCCCCCCCCCCCCCCCCCCCCCCCCAAACCCCCGAGAAGTAAAAGAAAAGTACCAAAATAGAATTTTTCCCATCTACTTTCCTGCTTTCTTTCAACACGTTACTAGCAACTGTTACATCCGAAGAACTCCCATGCATACATACCGATCACAAACCAAGAACTACTAGAAAAGATATATTCCCTCTTTAAAAACAATCAATCGAAAAACCTCCAGTTTTCTCCTATCCAAACCAATCCCGGAACAAGCTCAGAGATCGAACGCCAAACCGAGACCAAGGCCCAAGAATTCCTCACCTTCAAAGATCGAAGAAGAAACAAGCGCGCCGATTATCTCAGTCGAAGCCGAAAAGCCCCTAACCCTTACCCTAATTTCGAAGACAAGAACTTCTAAACCCTTGGTAGAGAGAGCCGAGTGAGGGCGGAGAGCATCGGGGCACAGGAGAAGAATTAAATAATAATAACAATAATATAAACAAAAGCGATCGTTTGAAGGTTTTGAAGCGGGTCCATGGCTTCCAGCCGTACACGTGTAAGATTAGTATGAGAAATGACTCAATTGCCTCCGACAGTTTAAAACTCCGGGCTCGCTCCATTGGCGCCTCTACCGGCGGTTGGGTGATGGGGCCCGATGCGATCATGGCCGTTGGTTCGGTGGTCCTCTTTTTCTCCAGATCTACGAAACTAATAATGCCGATGGTGGACCCTTTTTCTCGTTTCCCCTGTCAGTTCTTCAGTCAAGGTGGGATCGTGGGAAACCGTTTCTGAAAATTGAAAATTTTTTTGGCAGTGTTGTAGGTACTGTCGCATTCTCTCATGGCACCATATGAACGGAGAATTTGGAAGATATTAGTTTTCTATGTACATCTAACAATATAAGAAATGAGAGGTTCGTATGTCAGTTTCAAGGATGGATCATCCGATTTCAATGGCGTGTGTACCTATCTTCTCATTAAAGATGATAACATTATAGTTTCCTTCCATAATAATCTTATGGATTGTGAGAAATTGAGGCTATGTCCGTCATCCATGCATCACACTGTTGGAAGTTTTTTTTGAAGGTGTGCCTTGATGCAACGGTAATTTTGTTTTATTGTGACCTCGAGATAATGAGTTCGAAATAAGTGCAGATAAAGTTGGGTATATCCGACCATTTCTTAAATTTTATAACCAAAGGAGTCTCATACCCTTAGCTGCCCAAATTGTTGGAAATTTTATTTGATATCCTTGAAGCAACTATTTTTTCTATGAATGTTTCCACGTACTTCTATCATTGCTATAGGTTGATGATGCAAATTGTGATGCATTTAGTCGAGCCGATAGGATGAGCGGTTTTTGATGCATTCAAGTGTTGTGCACGATAGGTGTCATTACAATAAAAGATTTAGTAAAATTGCTGGCCTTACTTTGTCTCTTAGTCGCAATATATACAAACGCATGGTTAAAGAGATGGATTAGGATTTATCAATCCTTTAGCTTGTTATAGGGCCAGCTAGCTAGATTGGAGGCTGTTATTATTTGATTATATTGGCAAGTCTCCATCCGAGTGCTTTTTGACTTACCTTTAATTGCAACATGGATACATCTCCATCCATTCATGCATAATATCCAAATTGAAATGGGCACTCTCTACTTAGGCCACTCGTTCAACGAACTGTATGAGTGGATAGCATTATCAATCTCTATTTGTTTGTTACTTCTCAATGCTCACCTCCCTCATCCCATAGGAGTTATAAAGTCCAGCTAGTTAGAAATGGGTTCCAAGTACAAAGTGAAGCAAATAGGTCCATGAGCTACCATGGGATTGGGACTGACATATTCAAATTAAGACTCAAAAAAGCACTCCTTGATAATATTCTTAGATTAACAATGAGGTGCCGAAGAATGATGATAATATAATACTATGATGGCCATATGAATCAACGAGGGAGGGCTCAAAATTGGATATTGCCCAGGATGTTTAGAAATGCTCTTGTTACTACATCAATGCCATCCCATTCATTTTATATCATGTCAAATTACACAACTTGGACCTATGTATAAGACCTTTTGAAAGAATCCTATGCATTTCTTGTCAACACTCTCCTTTGCAACCTCAAGGAGGTCCACCTCCTGCACATATAAACCTTATCTCTTAATGTGGATTACTTAAGAATTAATATGGTTCCTTTGGCTGTGAACTTGTTTCCACCTTATTTGGCTGGAAACAAAAGGGCCCACCATGTGACAATACACCATTTCTTTTTGGATGGCTGAATTTCCTTTGGTACATGGTCACCATCCCTTGATTGTGAAACTTCAATAAATGACCATTGACCTTTTGATTGTGTCTAACTCACTGGTCCCATGAGATATTAACCACATGGTTCCTTCCCTTCTATTATAGACTCTTATTTTTTTTTTTTGGCTTTTTTTGGGTGCATGATTAGCCTAAGGACACCCTATTATTTTGATGTATCAGGTCTAAGCGACCTAATTTATCTAACCTTGTAATAACTTTTATGTGAGGTGGTTTTGAATGAGCCTGCCAAAGTAGAAATTATAATGTGATGGCTCAAGGAAGTTTTGAACATCTCTAATGATATATAGGTGGTGGAAATGCATTAGGGCACAAGCACAATGGGGTTTGACATGATTCAAATTGGAGATATGCAGTAGGGTGCAACAATAAATATGGCCCCCATAGAGACCTGGCCTAATTTGGTGGTTGAGGTGCCTGTAGGAGCATATGTTTTTGATGAGGATGCCCATCTCAGACTTACAAAGAAATCTCAGCCAAAACAAAGAAAATATTTACATCAAGTAAGCTTCTTACAGACTATATACAATTTTGTACAAGAATAGCTATGAGTCATGACCAGAATGACCTTCGATCATGGATTATTCCGCTGCTCGATGGATCACAAGGAGGCTAAATGCCTTGAATGTTAATTTAAGATTCTTGTTGGTCATATGATGGAAATGAATCTTTTTGCTTTGGCCCATCCTTCTTCCCATTCCTCATAATTTGCTCAAATTATGAGAAAATTCTACATATATGTTGTAATAATCTTTAGCTTAACCAAAATTGATTACTACCATCCCTAGGGTGGGGTATTTTTGAACCTAGGAAGAGCCGACACCATACCAAGCGCAACAGACATGCCAAGGCCAATAAATGAAGTAGGTTGCTCGGCTCCATCACCCCATAGTTTACCTATGTACAGCCGATGATTAGAGTTAGACCTACAATCGGACTAATCTTAGGTTTTGTTTTGGCATCTCTCTAAGTTTCTATAACACAATTGCATTAAAACTTGTATTTTGACAATTTGGACCGTAAGCAGGTTGCACTCGTCATTATATAATCTTTTTTCTAGATCATGCAGGAATTCCTTTAGAGGTCTAGTCTTGCAATTACAACCATCTATGCATCACGCCGCAGCCTAGCCTACAAACTCACATTGGTCATGCCACCTCTCTCGAGTTCAACCACCAACTAGAGAGGATATGAGCCCTAGAACAACAAAAATCAGCTTTAAGATTTTCCGACAGAGAGATGTCTTGGACAATGTTGAAAAATCAAGGTCAGTACTTTAGATGGTGGATCCATGTAAAAGAAAAAGTTTTGGGAGTGCTACCCTTGGATTGATCAGTGGGGTGACTTCTTTAGTCATTCCTTCACAATGCAATCACATAAAAAGCATCACACATCATAGGGTGGATTTGTAATTGTAACAAAGGATATTCCAATATATGATGAATTTTGATGATTAGATCATGCAGTGAAATGGAGGAGAAGGATTCATGTAGCCAACACCAACTAGTTAGAGATCAAGCCTTACTTGAGTTGAGTTGAGTCGAGTCGAGGTCGTGCAACGAAATACATAGAAGGCAGCAAGATATTGAAAAGTATGATGAATTCATCGAAAAATGGGCTGCTTGTTTGAGATGCAAAAATATTGTGGCAGACCACTTGCTCCATAGCTGATATGCTCAATGTATCATTGCGCTCAGTTTGGTTAAGGTGATCTTTCTTCATGGTCGTGGTCCTTCCACATATGACTTCTTTCCCTCCTCTTTTTTCGCCCTCCCTTCAACTTTATTTTCACTTATCAACCACCTCTTTTGTGCAGGATGTTTCAGTATATGAATTTGACTCTGACATGAAATGTCAAAACCTCATTATCTGGTATGAGAGGCGAAAATACGCTAAATCTTAGCTAGGACTATGTCACTATAAGGGAGGAAGAGTCTACTGAGGAAAGGACAAGATATAAGAAAACCTTGATAGATGTTGTGGGAGAAAATTCAAGGATGCCGGTGATTGAGAAGTAGTTCAATAAAAAGATTGAGAATAAGAAAAATACAAGCATCAATCTCTGAATCGAAGTTAATATGTTCAGTTTCGCTTAGGTTTCTCCGTCTTCTTGAGAAAAGCCATCTATGTTGAAATCCATTATTCATTATCCATATGACAAGGATAATTGAGATTTTTTAATAAAAAAGAAAGGTGAAAACAAAGGGGGTTTAAGCAGGACAATTCAGCTAATTGAGAACCCAAATTCTGAAAATATATGCATAACCCTGATTGGATGCATAACTCAGAATCTGAAACTAATACTCGATACAACGAAACAAAAGATTTAAACACATACAGTGCTTTATAAAGCACACTCTGACAATCATCCCAAATTAAATGGCAGTATCTTGAACATCCAAGTCTAACATGAATATTGTTCCTACAATGATCTACACACCTCAAGCATACCAAAACTGTTTATTGTAGGGGCTAATAGAGAAATAGAATTCATTAAAGGGAAAATCTCCACACATTTTGGGTGAAGAGGAGATAGAGATGTAGCAGTCTTCATTCGTAGTCATGCATTACTGCCTCAGTTACCGAAAGATTAGCGGATGAAGTTTTGGATGTCAGAGATTTCCATCATTACCATATCCATAGTTTCAGTTATTAGGCTTGTGCTCAGTGCTTGGTGAAGCCTGTTAAAGAGAGTGCAAAAGAAAACATTAAGATTTGCAGTCCTTTGTTAACTTCCTCAAATACATAATTATGTGAAAGCATCAAATATGAGACATGGCAAATGGCAGTTTTGATAACTTGAACAGTCCAAGATTGAAATAGAAAAAGGCACACCAACAGACACAATGGAATAATGCAAGAGAATAATCAGGAATTCTAGTGGGTGCTGTTTATAAAACAAAAAGCTATTTCAAGAAGGACTAACCCCAACTGATGTCACAAAATTGCAGACAGCGCACTTCACGGATCCTGCTCCATATTGGTACATGAGCAGCATTTGGCAGTTCCCACAATTGACATGTGCTACCTGATTTGCTGCCACCAATTATTTGAAGTTCATTCAATATATATGTAGGAATCCCACATTCATCATTAGCTTATTTCCATATTTGAACACAGTAAGAACATCAGCAAAGCCTAACAATTTCATATCATATATTGAAATTCTTACCTTTACTATGTGCTTGCCGATCAGAAAATTCTATATATGTTTCCTGTTTTCTGAATCTTTTGCTTACATTTAAACAGTACTAAGAAGATAAGTAGGTACCAGCCATACAAAATACCTCGAAGCTTTGTGGGAAGCTTGTCTAGCCTTTTACTAAAAGTTGCCCTTGTCTGTTGGATAAAATTTCAGGAGGTCTGCTTCGAAGGGATCCAGTCTACTGTTTCCTGTTCATGTGGGTTTTGCTATCTAAATGGGTCTTCAAGCAGGCCATAAGTTCTGAGTTTGTTGGATGCTTTAACATTGTAATTTTTGAAATCAATTTGGCTTGTTGATGTAATTGATGCAGCAGTAATTGATGAGGACATACGACACCAGTTAAGCACCCTGATCATTAACTTGTGTTTTGTGGTTGCACAATCACTCTGGAATGCCTCATGTGTAGTATTTTAATAAGTTAAAAGCACATGGATCCATGAATCAGAGTATGTTTCCTTGTTTGGAAAAAATAATTATTATGCATATGTAGAGACTGCCAAGATTTCATAACCAAACATAACACTCATAATTGAAGGAAATGAACCAAGATTACAACCCCATTCATGAACAGGAGTACTATCTAAAACATTTGTACTATGAAAAGATCATGTTTCTTTATGATATAGAAAGGTTTTAAGGTCTCTAACTTCTACCAGGAAAAACTCGGTACCACATATAGTGGCCGTAGCACCATTGCTGTCAAAAATTGTTCAAATTTCAAGACCATTTCTTGTTCATCAAAATGAGTCTGCGCCTATCCATGTCCATTGTTGGATACATGAACAAATTCTATCATAAAATAAGAGTTGCATCTTTCTAAATAGCATGGCCAATTCTTAACTAGATAAAAGAAACAAGCTTCTAGCTGTACTTCTATACCTCCTCTCTAGTAAGTTAGATTAGCCCAGAATATTGGAGTCAGCACAACTTCCTTACCTTCTAGAGCCAGGTTGATGGTGTGACAACAAGAGCATTGCACACTAGTTGCTCCACGTATGTACATCAGAAGAGTGTGACATCCTCCGCAGACTAACTGAGCCATCTCTGTTCCTGTTGCAAACTCAAAAAGTGGTGACAATTATGTCTGAGAACTGACATCAAAAAATGTTGAGACCAGAGAGTCAGAGGCCATTCTCAAAAACTGTTTTTAAGTTGATTACTGTTATGGATTTGCCCACCTAATGATGCAATCCTGTTTGAATCCAATGGCACATATATAGTCTGTTTTAGATGCCACAAGGGGCATGTGCCATATTAATTCATAAAACATTTCTTATGCTAGTATCAATTATTGAAATTGGGGTTAAAATCATCATATAAATGCATATATTGTCAACACTAGAATTGGAAGGGTTTCATGACCATTCTTATCAGCTCAATACAAACCAGAAATCATTTTTTAACACCACTTCCAGTCATTGAACTGAATATTTTCTTCTTTCCCTAAATATTATTCAAGGAAAATGAAATAGGTAAATAAGTGCCTATGTCTTATTGGCAATAGACAAAATTTGACTGGTGCTAAAGGGATTACAATGTACAAGGCAAGTATATATACTGAAATTATATATCTGCATTAACTAGGTTATGTCCTCCAAATAAATAACTTGGTAGTGGCACATAATGCAAATCACAAAATAACATAATTAAAAGTAAGAGAAACTTTGAAGGGATTTGAAAAAGTCACATCATCTCTAATGGAAAAATGAGGAATATAACTGGTGAATTAAGAAAATAATACCAGGTGGAGGTGCGGCTGTCACTGCATTGCAAATGGCGCAGCATATGGATGTTGCCCCTAGCGGATAGAGAAGGAGATTTCGACAACCAGAACAAACAAGTTGGCTTTGTCCACCTGAGAATCAAATAGAGTATCATTGATGATATACCCAAAGTTGGTGATGTAGCACTGGTAGAAAAGAGGAGACTAAATATATGGACAACCCTTATGTGAATACAATCAATCCATGCATTCAGCATTATTGGCATGTGAATTGACACGCCATTTAGCTATCAAGTTTACAGTAACATGTTGTTGCTATGTGGATAAGAGAAGGAAACCAGCTCGTGCCTCTAATAAGAATAAAAGAATCAGATAAGGATTCATGAAGCTGAATGCAAAATGACTAGGATAATGCTTTCTGATTATGCCCGTCATTGTGTTAAAAGCAAAATGATCCACAAGCTTATGTATCACCAACTTGACTCCTTCTAAAAGGAGATGCACACACTGCAACAAAGACTTCCTTAAAAAAAAGGTGGGTATGAGAAAGAAAAGACTACAACAAAGTTCGCAGAGTTTATAACTATACCGGCAAAGTTAGAGCAGCACATCGATTAGCTTTTTGGCTGTTTAACTACATTACAGTGTCATTTTCAGGAGTGCAGGTCATTAGATTCAAAATAAATTAATTGTTTTCTCATGCCTCCATAAAACTTATCCGCTCAGGCTACAAGGTAGCGCCTCAAACTGTTTCAATTCCGATAACTTAGTGTCATATATTTCCAAAACCCATATGAGATGCCATCTGATCTATCAGGATATTATATATGGCAGTAACACATCTATTTGCAAAAGATAATACCCATCTACAATATATAGCTTTTCTTATAATTGAACAAAGAAATATAATCTCAATATACTTCAAAATTAGAATTTCAGGGCGGGAAATACCATTTGGTGGTGTAAATGGTACTGGAGAATTTGGATATGGGGCAAGAGGAACTGGCATTGCCGGTTTAACGTTGATAGCTTTAGTCCAAAAATCATACAAAGCCTCAAGACCAAGATGGGGATAGGACTCTCTTCTCTTCCATTCCTACCTATGTCAATAAATAAAGAAGGAGATCAGCAAACTGTAGAATCCAGAACCAGTATGTGCATATGCAGAGCAAACTAATTGAAATTAATTGAAACATGGAGCAAATTGATGCAGTTGGAAACCAAAGCACAGCAATATCACTGTATATTGGAGCTGAATTGAATCCAACAGACTAGTAATTCCACCATCACTCAAGCTTCCATTTAGATGCATCAATTTGGAAACCAGAAAGACCCAATAAAAACTTCAAACAAGTCATCACATCTTGCAGCTAAATTCCACATCCCCATACACCCAAAGCGCACATACATTAAAATATATATATTAAGACCAGTGCCCGTTCCAAAATCTTCAGTAATAACCCCGACTGGAAGCTAACTCCCAGCATTCGGAACCAAACTCAGAAAAACTTGAAAAACTGCAGCAGAGTCTTTTTAAAAAAAAAAAAAAAATCTCATGCTGCATCGAAATAAATAAATCAACAAACAAATAAAAATTAGAACAGAAAACATTAGACATACCAACAATTCCAACAGGCACTCCTGAACTTCAAATACCCAAAGCATTAATTTCAAAATTAAAATTAAAATAAAATACAAACTGAAGCTAAAGAAGGAATCTATTATCATCAAGCATATAACAGGGAAAAAAAAACAATTAAAGAACCTTTGAAAATTTTTATATTTATACTGTGCGTGCAGAACAGTGAATTCCTTCAGAATGTCATCAAGTTGGCCTTACTCTTCTCTCCTTTATCTTCTTTTTTCTTCTTCCCTATCTTATAATTGATCTTAGACGAGAGAGAGAGAGAGAGAGAGAGAGAGACTGTTATATAAGTATATATATATATATATATATATATATATACACTGCGAGTTTACAGGGGTGGTGGGATCAAAAAATAATGCCTTTGCACGCACGCGTTTCCTTCATTCCCCGTCTCTGAAGCCTCTCCAGCAACCCATGGCATCCCTGTGAGGTCCAGGCCCTCGAGAACTGGCTGCTGAGATCCAGCCACGTGTCCTCTAACAAGAGGATTATAGCAGTACAAACTTGGCTCCAGTGAGAGCTCTTTGGTTAGCCGTTACTCATTGTATAGTTAATAATTACTAAGTAGAACTGTTTTGTTACCTGTAACTCATTGTATAGTAATTATATATTGTGTAACTAGAGTTAGAGTTTATTACTTTAACTCTTTAATAACCAGATATACATGCATGCTACTTATATGTTTGTTTAGCTATATTTATGCTACTTATGTGACCGGACTCTCAATTCACTTTTCAATTGCAACAATTTATTTGGTAAATGTGTTGCTTCAAATAAGATTCTTGTTGCAAAGTTTGACATCAACAAGACAATGAAGAACTGAGTTATGTCAGAGTTTTATGTGCGACAAATTTCTATACTCAGTGGCGACATGTAATTCAGTAATTCTAACAACGAAGGCTATTCGAGCAAGTTCATTTAATTGGCTGAAAGTTGATGGGAATCATGTATATGAACTAATTGAAACCTCCTAATTTTACTGATGTTAGCTGACTGTGACAATGCAAGAACTGAGGTTACAACAATTGATTTGCATCTTTTTATGAATCACTAATAGCACAATTTTATATACTTAAATTGAGTGTTAAATCACAATTCTCTTTTACATGCGCAAAATTATTTTAAGATGGTGAAACTTCTACCTTGGTAGAACATGTTGACATTGTGAATGAATGCCAAAAATATGTAAGGGTAATATCTATCACACATTTTTGCTTAGGTAATTGTGAGCCCTCCTTGTTTTCTCAAAAAGAATTGTCATCCCCCCTAAATCTTTTCAGATTTTTTTTTTTAGTTTCTTAAATTCCGGAGGAAACCTACTAGAGATGGTAAGCAAATGGGAAATGGAAATGATATTTTGATGGCGACAAGTGAGAGACAAAGAAATGGGTGGTAGTCAATGGTCAAGTCACTTCTCCATGGATGCCCAGGATCTTGAATACTGGCAGAAGATCATTGCTTTATTTTTGCACCACCACACACATCCTTATCTCCTCCTGGATTTTGTTGGCAAGGGCATAAGCTAGATTTCACAGCCTATGAAGCTTGGATAGCTGTAGAACTTGCGAAGAACGCTACGTAAGCCTGAAAAGTGAACCCCAAAGGAAGTAGCTTGCAGAAAAGCATGCAGAAAGGCATCATGAAGGCAAGAATGGTGCAGTCCAAGAACGAGGGATAACAGTGGCACTTAATGTTTGCTCAGGTTACTGTTGGTTTGATTTGCAAAGAGAGGAAAAACAGGGGTTTGTGAACATAATCTCTCAATAAATAGTAATAGCCACAAACATGGAGGATCAGGCCTTTTTAGTGTAGAATAACTTTCCTGCCCATATACAATGCATGGTGTGGATAAGGCAGCCATGGATTCCCAATCCTAATTTATCAGCTAGAGCAATGAGGGCAATCTTGAAATGGGGAGAAAAGTGCAGTTCTAACTACTTCCATTCAGTGAGTGATATCTTGTGTTGATAAAGCAAATAATGTTGGAAAGAGACATCCTTGTTGCTTTTTAAGCACTAGTTCCAACTTAGGTCCTTCTCAGTACAAGTCAAGTTTATTGGCGCATCCTAAGAAAAATTCATTATGGCGATCATGATTAGATTTTATACCGTTCCCTATCTTATTCTTATCTTGATTATATGGCTTAAGATTCTCAAAAATATAGCAGATGTGATTTGCCAAACTTAAAAGTGTTCATTTAAAAGCAAGATAAAGCATAGTGATTCTTTCGATGAAAAACCGAGATGACGTGTACACGACGTCTTGGTTGCGTCATACGCAAAGATATACATGAAATCATCCTCCACATTCATCATACCTTTAAGAATTCAATCTTCATATAGAATGTACAAAAATAATCAAGTTATGAAAAAGATGGCAAAAGAATTTGAAGGCAGCCCTTCTTCCACATCTCCTCACACACACAATTTTGGGAGTCACTCAGCTGCCTCATCCTTTTTAATGGATCAGCCGCCTCATCTAAAATAGAAGACGATTTTCTAAGCTGTATAAATTATAAATCTCCAATTAGCTTACAATATAATTACATCCACAGAACATGAGAACTAGTGTCATTTCTTGAAATCTCCTTTGGTTGTTGCCTATCCGACATTACTTGTGGACCACAGCTATTTGTCTTGTTAGAACTTGGAATATTAGCTCATGATATTGTATATTATCTTACACAAGAAGTGCAAGTTGGCAAGAAGAACTTTGACTAATGCCGAATGTGAGATATTTACTTTTTTATTTTCAATTTAAGTTGTTTTTCTTATGTCCATGGATGCAAAGTAATACGAGTTATTTTTGCATGTATGCCCTTCTAAATATATGAAATTAAATGAATACTCTTATAAAGTTGCTATTTATATGTACACCCTAAAATACTTGTTTTGCATATATATCTTTTCTTTCTTTTTTTTTAACATAAGTGCCCATATGATCTAATGTAGTTAAAAAATAAATGGTTTAAAACTAAAATAACTAAAATACCCTTGTGGATAGGCATGTAAAAAAAAAAAAAAAGAGTATACATGCAAATAGCAACTTTGTGAGGGTATGCATACAATTTTGCATAGTTAGGAGGGTATAAACTCAATAAAACTATTAAAAATGATCAAAATTCAGCCGAGACTTATCAAGTCTTTCATCATTCAGTTGAATTGACAAGTCAAAAAAAGGTCGAGTCACATTGTCAATTATTTTTGTTTAAGATCCTAACTCAACCAAGTTGGAATATTGGGTATCATTTTAGTAATGCTATTCTCCATTTAATTTTGATATAATTATTATTATTAAGTTAATGGCATCTATATATTTTTATTATTTTAAAAATTAAAATATATTAAATTCAAAATAATTATGGATGCTTAGATCGGTAAAATATTTTCAGTAATTTATAAATGTTGAGTTATTGCTTGTTTGTTGAGGTTAGAATTTTATAAATGCATTATGATTTATTCTATAAGAACTAATATTAACATAGATTCATGCGACATGATAATATTGATCTTTTTTTGTCACTCTCTTCAATTAAGAATAGCTAAATTATCTTCACTAGAATTGAACTTTTTTCACTTGACCATGTGCTCCAAATTAAATATAATTCAATCATAAGCTTTGGGGTATATGCTCAAATGACAGAAGCTAATTCTAGTGAAGATAATTCAGTCTTTTTTAATTAAGGAGGATGACAAAAAAATCAATATTATCATGTCGAATGATCCCATGTTATATTAATTCTTATGGAAGAAATCATGATGTCTTTGTGAAATTCTCGTCTCAACAAATGAACAACTCACCATTTATAAATCACTAAAAACCATTTCACTAATCTAAATATCCATAATTAATTTAAATTCAATATACTTTAATATTCTAAAAATAATAAGAAATGTATAGATGTTATAGACTGAATAATGACAATTATATCAAAATCAAATGAAAGAATAGAATTACTAAAATGGTTATCCATTATTCCAACTTGACCAAGTTAAGATCTTAAATAAAGAAAAATTGACTATATTATTTGTTTGTTTTTTTTATTTGTCGAGTCAACCGAGTCATGAATGATATGGCAAGTCTCAGCCAAGTTTTCATCATTTTTTAATAGATTTTTTTGAGTATATAGCATCTAAATATATGAAATTACATTAATACCCTTGCAACTTTGTTATTTGTATATATACGCTTATAATTTTTTTTGCAAGTCTATCTATAAGGGTATTTCAGTTATTTTAATTTTATATTATTTATTTTTTTAAAGCATTAGATGATATAGATACATTTGCCAAAAAAAGAATAGTATATATGCAAAATAAATATTTTATAAAGACATACGTGTAAATTTATAAGGTGTTCATGTAATTTTGTGTATTTAGAAAGATACTCATACAAACAAATCTAATATTATGGCAAGCCAATTTATGACAATATCCAAAATGAGTGGGGAATATGTTAGATGCCAGAGGTGGACAGAGTACATTCACAGTAATATCTAAAGCTATCATCATCCAAATAAATAACATATATTCTCCTATAACCAGACAATCACATTGAAAAACATTTTGATGGCTAATTCTTAATCTATAATCGAAATGTTTATTCTATAAACGTTTTGTGAAGTCTCCAATCACAACGTGTGTTGTGCGCGCGCGCGTGTGTGAGAGAGAGAGAGATGAAGGGCACACGTGTGAAGAGGACAGAGGGAAAGAAAGATCCAAAAGGGCCGCAAGTGGGGAGTGGGAGATAAGCACGCAGATCCCCAGAGGATATTCCAAATGAATCCTTTTCCGAAGGTCTACGTATCTTCGAACATCACCACACATTTGTTGTCAGAAGTCCGACAAGGGATGTCACGCACGTGAGGCACCTACCGCCTCTGCGAGGCACGCGAGGCACCTAGTGCCCACGTGGGGGCCACATGAGGGGGGAACACGGGGCTCCCCTATCAGATATTGTCCGATTCTGGGGCTTCACGCAAGCGTCCTTCACCCCTCCCCGGTTTTGTTTTCCACCCAAAACGCATCTGCAGGATTTGGAGACATCCGCCTCATATGTCCAGGCTCTGGAACGAGTCTTTCCGATGTGGGACTATTGGGCCTCACACCCCTCCCACCATCGGACAAGAGCCGTCCTCGGCTCTGATACCAAATGTCACGCCCCCGCCTCTGCGAGGCACGTGAGGCA
>JAOXJJ010000438.1:5375625-5417023 GCA_025769935.1 Phoenix roebelenii
ACATGAGGGGGGAACACGGGGCTCCCCTGCCAGATATTGTCCGGTTCTGGGGCTTCACGCAAGCGTCCTTCACCCCTTCCCGGTTTTATTTTCCACCCAAAACGCGTCTGCAGGATTTGGAGACACCCACCTCATATGTCCAGGCTCTGGAACGAGTCTTTCCGATGTGGGACTATTGGGCCTCACAAGGGACATGACAAACTTTTTTCCCCCAAACGGCCTCCGTTATCCGCCGCTGGATCAACCACCTTCCTTCCTTTTCTTCTTCTCTTTTTTTTTTTATCTTTTTTTATTATTTTTTTAATACAATAGTTGCTCACACTATTTTAATGTAGGTGCAACCAGTAAAATTAAGAAGGTCAACCACCTTTAAACACCACCAGACATTGCTCAAATGGTTAACCTTTAATCTCTTGCCTAATGGAGCACTGGGCTCACCTACCCATATACTAAACTCCACTCAAAATTTTAGAGTGAGCCTTACCATGATAGTAAAATTGCTTCAATAAAAAAAAAATCTCTGTATACAAAGATAAAGCTATATATATCTGACCCTTTATTGAACTAGCAACAACAAAAATCTCGTGCAATGGATGGCTCTTTGTTGTTTCTTAATTCAACTCAATATTTGCCGAGCTTATGCTTGAGATGGATGTGCAATTTGATTTTAGTTTAGGCTAGTATTGTTAGCATTAAATCTCATTTATTTGGTTGAATAGTTCATAACAATTAATTGGCTTGTAGAGAAAACCATATTCAAGTTATATTGATTTGTTTATTGAATTGATTTGTCGAGCAGATTCTAAACTTAAGCTGTGCTTTACAGCCAATTTGACATACAAAGGATAGCAGCAGTTACCTGAAGTAGAGACTTGTTGATTGAGGCGCAACAAGAGGGCCAATCTTTAGCATAATTTGGAGCTGCCAAGCTGAACAAAGTTTGGGTTGAACTTGCACCATATAGGTTACTAGCTGAATTTATGTTTAAGCACCTTGTAAGTTCTTTATTTCGAACAAACTGGTGGAATAATTTTCACCCTTGTAATAGGCCACTAAGTGAGCTGATCAAATATCTCACAACACCATCCAATCCACATGGATGGGATCAGCCACTAAATTTACTTCAGCCTTATCCATTGAGGTGACATTCCAGAAAACCCAAAGCCCAACAACTTGACTCACAACTTGCACCGACAGCACTACATCTAGCCTCGAAAATGCCTATAAAACATGCCTCGATCATGCTACAAACCATACCCATCATGCCAGCTGCAGCACAAAGTTGTTCAATAAATTTCAAGAACCACCAAAAGGAAAGCCTAACATCTGCCTTCCAAGGGGCAGACATGGAGATACCAAACCAACTCGGAAGTTGCGGGCCAAACACGTCGTTCAGAACTTCTGGAAAAGAAATGTGTTCTTTGTTTAGATTAAGCACGTATTTAGAGAAGCCAATGAAGCTGTGAATTGTGTGGCTCTTATGTGGCCAACCATGCCATTAGCACTGTATGGCCGGAGGATGGAAAAGGGAGAGCACGACAGAAGGTAAAGAGGAGAGGAGAGAGAATAGGTGGAAGGGCTCGAGCTTTGGGCCAAGCATATTAAGCCCAAGCTGATCCGGACTTTCTCCCATTGGAACTAAAGCCTGGCCTGACAGACCTTGGGCCAGCCTGGGTCCATTCCAGTCCTATTGCATGCTGAATAATTTCCCTCACATGCTCATGGTTGACAATAATAACATTAACATTCTGAGGTGTGGGGGGTGTATGTAAATTTTTATGTTAAGCATAGACATGTTGCAGTAAGTAATTTACCAATATCACAAGTCATATATGCTGAGGAACTTACCATAATTGAAGGTCTTATAGTTACATGCAATATTTACATACTATAGAGGTTAATATAATGGTTGCTAGCATTAGTTCAATAACATCAGCCATCTGGGAATTTTCACACACATGAGGTGTTATATATACAAATATCAATTATCATGTGAACCAAGAATCAATTTCACTTCTCAGGTTGTTTATTTATATACTAAGGAATGAGATTGTAGCCAATAAATACACAATAGCCACTAGTAGGTCAGAAGCATTAGGAGAATTAGGAGAACCAGCCCAATGAGTATCAAAATAAGCTGTCAAATGAATGAGCCCTAAATAATAACATGGCTTATAGTTATATGTCATTTCAAATAATGCAAGATGCATTTAACTTCTTCCTAATGAGCCAAAATATGTTTACACATGAATTGAAAGAGCTGAAGTAACAACAGAGATATCCGTTTTGTTCAAGTTGAGGTATAAGAGTACACCTTCAGTACCATTTTAAGCAATGATACCATGAAATGGTTCATTATAGAATTTGGAGAATTTAACCCTACAAAAAACCAGGAAATTTAGAGGCTTTGCGTCGTCCATCCAAACTCTTTGTAAAGGATATATCAAAGATTAAGAAATATTAACACAACTAAATTCTCTGATTATCTTTTTGTATTGGCTTCATCTATAGTAGCTAATAAAATGACAAATATATTAATAACTCTTTCTTTTTCATAACCATTACGTATTATTGTGTATTTCGCGCATTCTTAACTATTTGTGAAACATTATATGCGAGGTAGCAATGCAAATATTAGCACAATCGGATTCTCTGACCATCTTTTTATGCTAGTCTTAGATTAACAACTCAACTCTTTTTGGAACAACCGTTATACACCAGAGTGAATCTCATGAAGTCTTAACTGGCTGTAGTGTGTTTTATGTTGTGGCAACACAAATGTTAACACAAACAAGATATCTTTCTACTTGTTTTTTTGCTACTAGCCTTGAACATGGTAAAAGTTAACAACTCAACACTTTTTTGCACAACTGTTATGCACCAACCAAATATCAGATGCTACGAAGCAAAACAGATATTAACATAATCAAATTCTCTGACCATCTTTTTGTACTAACAAAATTCTTAGTAACTAATGAAGCAACAAATAATAGGTTATCAGCTTTCATTCAGAAAAAGACAAATAAGTTAATGACTTACTTTTTTTTTGTACAACTCTTATACACCAGTATATACGTATCTCATGAAGTCTCATCTTGCATACTTTGCGTACGAGGTAGTAATACAAATATTAACATAGCCAAGTTCTTAGACCATCCCTTTGTGCATGCCTCATGCATAGTAACCAATGAAATAACAAATAGGTTAGCAACTCTACTCTTTCTCTTCGCAACTGTCATGCATTAGTGTGCATCTTGTAAAGCTCAACTGCAAATCAAATATTCTAATACTATATAGCAATGCAAATATTAATACAACCAAGTTCTTATACCTTTTTCTTTTATATTAGACTCATCCATTGTAACTAGTGAAATGACAAAGAAGTTAGCAAATCAACTTTTTTATTTTGGCGCACGGTGCTATGCACCAATGTGCCACTCGGGAAATCTTAATTGTTTGTCAAACATTTTATGCAAAGTATCATATGCAGACATCAACATGTCAATGTTTATAGACCATCAGTTGCTTTATATACTAGACTTTCTTACCTAAACCCCATCTGCTCTTCTCCAAACCATCCTTCTCCTATGCTCCATCCTTCTTCTCGAAGCACCATCCTCTTCTACCACCCTCCTTTCGTGCCAACTCTATCTCCAGCTATCTTTCTTATTTTACCACCTTCACATAAGACTACAACCGACCATCCCAGCCACCACCATCTGATATCACCATCTCCCCATCATAACTTTCTTGCATCATTATATCCACATCACCTCTTCTAGTAAGTTTACTAAGATAGACAAAATCTTCTCCCATCATCTTTCTCTATGATCACTATTACTCATATTTGCCACCTTTATCGTACTGCTATTTCTTGCAATCACAACATCCCATCCTTATTGCGACCATGCAGTGCCACCGCTACTATTGTTGCCGCAACCTAATTCATTTTATTATCCTTCAAATCAATTCCTCCAGCAATGGACCCAACAGACTATGCCCAAACTCTCCCACACTTCATATATCCAACTAGCCCAGACTCCCCCTTTACCATTGCCATCGCCCACTTCCCAGCCAAATCAACCCATTCAACCCTTGGGCCCCTCCCTCATTGTCCCAGCTCCACCACCTCAACTTGTGGTCTCTATGAGGTCTCCCTAATGTCATAGTCCTACATCAACTAATAAAAGAGATAACATATTAGTTTATTAGCTCGAGCCAATCCTTTTCCTAGCAGCTTAAGCTTTTGGATCGTAAACCCATAACAAATAGTATTAGAGCAAGGTCTATTATACGCCACAACTTCTATAAGTTATTTACACCTCTCAGTGAGAGATACCAGGATTGGTGAGCACCTGGTAGGGCCAAATAGAACCTAAGGTATGAGTGAGCCCTCCTTTTTTAAATAGAAGTCAATTGTGACAGAGCGTAACGAGATTGGATGGAGGAGATTATTATTATCTAGATCGACTAATAATAAAACAGCACCCTATGGATTTACTAGCCTTGACCGGTCCTTTTTCCTAAGGTTGCAAATGAGTCAAGGCAACTCGCAAGTTGCTTGAGCTCGACTTGACTTGTCTATTATTGAGCTCAAGTGGCAAAATACTCCACTCGAAAACTCATAAGCCTAATTAAGTATATATATTTTAAGAATATTATATTTATTTACAATATATATTATTAATTTAATGTTTTAAAATATAATATTTTGTTTTAATTATATTTTTTTGATTGTGACCAAATTGGATTCGCGCTCGAACTTAATTTTGAGTATGACCTGATTAATATTTAAGTCGAGTTTAATTGATCTTCAATATTATTTAATTGAATTAAAGTTAGAGCTTAAAAATTAAAGCTCCGTAGGTTTTGAATCAAATTTCGAGCCTCCTGCCGCTCAGACTCGGCTCGGTTCAATCGAACCCGCTCTCCTCCCAATGGCCTTAGCTTTTGAACGCCCCTCCGCCTCCTCTTCCCCGCCGCGACGCTCCGCCTGTCCCGTCCGCTTGCTCTCAACCCCTCCCGACTCTCCCTCCGAACCCGAAAGCCAACCACCTCCCTCTCCCCCACCTACCCCTTCGCCCCCGCCCCGCCGCCTCCGATGGGCAGCAACGCGAAGGACCGATCCGCCCGCAGCGGCCGGAAGGCCTGCCACGCCGGCAAGCACCAGCCCTCCTCCTCCAGCGCCCCCCCGCCGGCGTCCTCCTCCTCCTCCTACCCCTCCCCTTCTCCCGTCCTTGCCGACGGCGATCCGCACATTGGGCACCCGATCTCTAACCCGAGCGGCGCGTACGACGACAACGGGTGGGGCTACTGCACGGAGGAGCAACTCGAGGAGCTTCTCCTAAAAAATCTTGACCTTGTCTACCGGGAGGCGCTCAACCGGCTGCTCACGCTCGGGTACGACGAGGCGGCGGCGCTCCGGGCGGTGCTTTGCAGCGGGCACTGCTATGGATCCATGGATGTGCTCTCGAACATCATCCACAACGCCATGTCGCACATCAACTGGGCGCCGGCGGCGGACGGGCATTGCGACGCCGGAGGTGGCGTCCCGGCGAATGGGTTCACCGACCTCTGCCACCTCCAGGAGTACTCCCTCGCCGAGATGATGCGCCTTCTTCAACAAGTTCGCCCCCGTCTCACCCGGGGGGACGCCATGTGGTGCCTTCTGATGAGCGACCTCCACGTGGGTCGCGCGAGTACCATCGATATCCCCACTCCCCCCTACCCCGCCCCCCTCACCGCCGGCGGCTGCAGCTCTGCATGCGGCGCCGACTATGCGCGGCCAACGACCGGCCTCTGCAAATTCCATGCGGCGGAGGGAGGCGGCGGGAGCACCGATCTTCCTCCCTCCGTGTGGTCTGCCATGAGGCGGAATGCCAATGCCTCGGTACGGCAGTGGGCGGAGGTCGGCTTGGGGTCGTCGTCCTCGGAGCAGCCGCAGGTGGATAGATCTGCCGCTGCTGTTGAGGCGGGGGATGACGCCCGAGGGGATCTTGTGGACTCTGTGCTGAAGGGATTGGAAGCGATGAGCCTTGATGAGGAGGGGAAGTCGCCGGATGGGGCTGAGGACCATAAAAAGGAGGTGATTTTGGATCTTGTTCGCCAGATTAGGGAACTTGAGGGTCAGGTGAAGGAGCGCAAGGAGTGGGCTCAGAAGACGGGGCTGCAGGCCGCTCGGAAGCTGAGCAATGACCTAATTGAGCTGAGGACATTAAGGATGGAGCGGGAGGAGAACCAGCGCCTGAAGAAGGGGAAGCAGGTGCTGGAGGATGCGACGTTGAAGCGGCTGACTGAGATGGAGAATGCGCTGAAGAAGGCGACTGGGCAAGTGGATCTTGCGAATGCTGCTGTCTGTAGGCTCGAGACTGAGAATGCAGAGATACGGGCTGAGGTGGAGGCGTCAGAGCTGAGTGCATCAGAGTCTGCAAGGATGTGCCTCGATGTGGCGAGGAAGGAGAAGAAATTGCTGAAGAAAGTACAGGCATGGGAGAAGCAGAGAGAAAGGATTCAGCAGGAGATTGATAAGGAGAAGAGGAAGATTGCAGAAACCGAGCAGAAATTGGCTGAAGTCAGGGTGGCAACAAAAGAAACTGAGGTAAGCAGAACTAAAACTCTGGATGAATTTTCTTCTATTTCTATATAGCTCATAACTTCGATTTCTTTCGTAATATACTATGCGATGAATAGTGCTGTTGCTGCTCTCTTCTTGTATCCATTTTTCTATTTTTCTGCACTGGTTAGTATATCGTCTTGTTTGTAATACTTCATAGCTGGCTGAATTTATGCAAACAAGAATTGTAGGACAGATCAAAATGCCCTGTGAAAATGGTAAAATATGACAAGCAGGGATCTGTTTGTTCTTGGAGTGTTTACTGTGTTATATACAGATTTATCACATGACTAGAAGGGGGCATAAGTATAGCTACATAGATGGACCTTAAGGATTCTATAAGACTTCAAATTGAACCTTTGAATGTTGGAGGTGATATTAATAATTTATCTAATCCACTTCTCTGTTGAAACAAAGGTGAGAGCATTATACTTGGCGCAAATGATAAGTTATCTTCCTTTGTGAGGGAGCATGAATAATGTTTTCTTTTTTAATCTGGTGAATCATTTATTTTCCTGGCTTAGTTTCAGGTGATCCTGCTTTGTGCAGAATGATAGGTTTATACTTCGTAGTGATAGGAGGCTTATTTCACCTCGTCATGCCCAGCTTGTCTATTTCAGCCTCCATCAGGTTATTTCTTTTTCAAACATTTAATAGCTATTCTTAATTTGGAATTGCATGAAAGTAGATTAAGGAATATGTAGCTCAGACATGTAGGTCTTAGAATTTTGCATAAGAATGCTTTTTCCATATGGTCTCAGATAGAAGTTGGAGGGTTAACTCTAGGAGCATCATTGCAAAGGTTACAGATTGTGATTCGTATGGTAAATCATGCAACTAGATTGGGTTATATGAGTGATTAATATGAAGGAAGATGGAAGAATGCATTTGGAGATGTAGAGAAAGGGACTAGAGTTAGAAAGAAACATCATGCATTGGGTTTCAAGATCTTAAGAGCGAGCTGGAGATTGGAAGAATAAGGACTTCTCCTTTTGGATGAAGGTGAAAAGCCTACTGCTCAATGTATTTCTCTCTTTATTCTTTTGCTTCTGTTGATCGTTAATAAAAACATATTTTAGGTACTTCATTCTATCCATAGGACCTATCTCTACGAAGGTTTAGACCCAACACTTATTACCTTTGAGTGTAGAGAATTGGCTGACAAAAATTTTAATAGAAACTTTAATTAAGTTTATAAAATACCCAAATCTGCACTCATCTTTCATCTCACAAGTTCATCAGCATGCAATTCCTTTGAATTAGAATGGCATTGCTAGCGTGAGATTCATTAGGATAGTTATTCTTTTTGTTTGTGAGTGCATCTAGATTTGTAATTGAATTTGCTCGATCTAGGAAAGGCCATGAAAACGTTGATTAGACGATGAGTTCTGTAGGCAGATGGTTGGGTTGGATTTTTGGTATGTCTTTTCAGAAGTGCTCAAGGAGTAAGGTGTTTCATTCTCTATAATCTACAATACGCTTTCTGGACTCTTGTTGAAGTGCGCATAGGATCTCTATTTGGAGGTTTTACCATTTCTAAAGATCTTGGGTATATGAGTGTTTGATACATAAATGATATCCTGATGCATTATGGTGCTTGAAGTAATTGTAACAAAAAGGTTTTTTGTGTTCATTTAAGTGGTTCATACATTTTTACGTGGTTCCAAATAGTTAAGTGGAATGGAGATTCACCTTGCTTGGCTTGTGCAAGATCATGATACTCCAGATCTCTCTCTCTCTCTCTCTCTCGCAGTTAAACAAACAAAGAAATAAATAGAACTATTGACTTTTCTTGGCACTGTTATTTCTTGAACAATTTAGGCCCAGAGTGTACAATCAACATGTGTAGATGAAACTCAAGTTGAATCAGGACCGTACCAAGATACTGTTATATGCCCATTCATATTCTCTGTGCCAACTGGTATGCATCAGCATGGACACATGTTGCAATATGCTCTAGTTACCAAGCAAGAGTATAGCTCCTAGTTTGGATATCTCAAACATCAAAGCCATCTTTATTCCTTTGTGGTTGGACCTTGTTATAAAAGTAGCCAACTTGACACACATGCTAAAAGGTGGGGATTGCCCCCTCCTAATCTCCAAAAAAAAGAAAAAGAAAAAGAAAAAAACTTTACATGGGTACTTTTTGTGTGTCTTGTCTTCAGTAGATATTCATAGCATGTCCTATTCTGATGAGAGTTCGCAACTATCATAAATATCCATTAGATTGCTTCTTAAAACAAGTCTAGATTTATTAGTTCTCCATCCAGTACTCCTGGAATTCAGTGTTTCTGCATGCTGTAGTTATTCCATGCTTGGCAAGTGATCGCTGGTAAGATGAAAATGAACATGCTGTAGAATTGCTTTTGCTTTATCATTGTCGAGATGGTACTTTTAATCATGTTGTGATATTCTTTTTCAAAGGATGGTAGAGATTGATATTAGATAGGATATCAAAATTAGATTTATGGACTTTTAAAAGCATGTGTTAATGGAAGCAATCCCACCATTAGACTTTTTTTACAGTATTAGAACAACCTTTTTGGAATAAGATTGAATAGTTGATGAGTAGTGGCAGATGTTTACATGGCTCTTGAAAGGATGGAAGCTCATGATGGCAGATGATGTTTAGTAGCATTGGCACATAACTGGCCTTAATTCTTTAAATAGTGGCGAAGTAGATGTTTGAACCTTATGAAATTCATTGGGCATCAAGTTCAATTAATCTAGCTTCTAGTTGAGTTGGCTGGGTTTGATCCAACTTTTGACGTTGGCCTGGGGGTCTATCTGAAATTATAGACTTTCAGTATTTTGGTCATAGGCCTACAGTGTTATAGTCAGTTGGACTGAAATTTTCACATAATGCTTTTTTTGTATGGATTTCAAATGCTGACAATTTATCAAATAAGATTGAGGGATGGTAAATGAAAAAGGACATGTTTGTACTGTTTGTTGGTTGCTAGCAATCCTGCTTGATGCCAATTATAATGTTGCTCTTGGTTTTTCTTTTCTTTTTTTTTTCAGGATTGCAGCTATTAATAGCACTTGCTTTTGTTGATTTTATACAGGAAAAGGGAACTACACTAAGTTTCTGTTGCGTTGCTGAGACAAAAATCATATTAATAGGGATCTTTCATCATTATAGTGGATTAGACTCATTATGGATTGTGCTAGATGCTTTCTAATAATTGTACCTGTTTATTTAAAAAATTGTAGCACCCATTCTAGTTTAAAGCACCATTAGAAAATTCTGCTATTGCTGAGGTCAGAGCATACATATGAGGCTTATTTTGCAGTGAACTAGTAACTAGCAAACCTTTTTCAATCATCTGTATTTGATATTAGGGATCTAAATTTTTCTGTTTCCTTCCCATCTTTGGTAATATCTATCCACACTGTCTGTTCAATTCTTTCCTCCCAAATTCTCATTTATGCAGTCTCAGTACAAACTAGCATAAAATTATTCCTGTTTCTGAGAAGGGCCATCTCTGGCCTCATCCGGAACCTAAACGATTCATGCATTCTTAGATATGAAGACTTGGTTTATGGAATTTGCATCCTTAGGTACAAAGACTAGGGGCATGGAATTTACTCTTGTTTCTAAGGGTGATCAGTTATGTGAACTTAAAACTCCAGCCTTTTGGGGATGCTGAAACTTCCACCTGTCAAATTGTTTGTGACTTGCAGGCAAAATGGAAACGTGAAGTAAAGCTTAGAGAACTAGGGACCGCACAAGCTGAGGAGGCCCGTAGAGCCAGAGAAGCTGTTGAGATTAACGCTAAGAGAAGACAAGAGGCACTGCAGCGGAAGATCGAATTAGAATTTCAGTGCCACAAGGATGACATTCAAAGGCTCGAAGAAGAACTTTCCCATCTCCACGCAACTGCAGCTTCAACCCAGCTGAATAATCCATCCTTTAATGCTCTGAACTCAGGAGATGCTGATGCAATGAAGGCATTGAAAAAAGGCAATGAAGAGATGCATACTGGATTCAATAAACCACAGGAGTCATCTCGAAAGCTGAACCACGACAGGGTTTGTGTGATCTGCTTGAAGGATGATGTGTCTGTGCTTTTCCTGCCATGTGCTCATCAGGTCGTATGTGTCAACTGCAACAAGGACCATGAGAAGAGTAAAGGGAGCTGCCCATGCTGCAACACGAAGATTGATGAAAGGATACGTGTTTATGGTGTAAGCTCTTAGATCAAGTTGATTGGTTGCTAGGGTGCCATATGATCCAGCAAGGTGCAAGTTGAACTTTTTGTCTCAGCAATATTTCATCTGAACTTTGCTGTAAGTTCTACTGGCATAAACTTCTGGTTGCCCTCATATCAGCATATGAACAGTCCATATTTACTTTTGCTTTATGTTAGTTATCATGTCTTTACATGTTGAATAAACATGTGCTGCTGTAAATGAAACTTGAACAAAGGATAATGTAGCATTTTGGGTGGTATTTTGCATTTACATATGTTCTGGTGCTTTTAGATGCAAATAAATGGTGTTCTATATATTGGCTGCTGTGGTTATAGATTTTCAGTGTAGAATGAGGTCTGTTCATGATGCTGCATTGTGGTGGTTCATTGTATATCTTGCAATAACTTTATACTTCAATTAGTTGTTCTAGTTATGTATCTGTTTTCCTACTGAATGGAAGTATGGGCAGCAAGCTCAACTATTGTATTTTACTTCTATCTATCCATGATATACATATCTCTCAAGACCTTTTGGAGTCTCTTGATTTTACTGGATTTGTTGATGAAGATATTCTAGGATGTATCTTCTCCAAGCTTGAAGGACTGGAGGCTCTGTCACCATTATAGTAGGCATTATCCACATTGAGTTTGTGATGATACTTCAAGGACATTTTGCCTTTGGAATGAGATGACGTCCGATCCTCCGAAATTGGATTTTGGAATAGTTTGTCTTCGGCTGCTCTACTTATGAAGTGAACGTGACGTTGCTTATTGAAAAAATCTGAGTGTTGTTACCTTGACATCCTATGTAGGTCATTTCTTAGTATGGTTTGAATTTTTGTCATTTTTTCTTAGAGTGGTCTATAGGCAGGAAATTTGTTTTAAAGTTTTTTCTGGCTGCTTAATTTAAGCCAGATAGCAAGGTGATGGTAGAGGCTGACAGCTTGTGATAAATGAATATTAGCTTCGATAATTTAGTAGCCCTAGTTTTTATTAGCTTCGATAATTTAGTAGCCCTAGTTTTTATATTAACTCTCATTCTATGCTTCACCTAAAATGCAATGTAATTTAGTTAAAAGCTGGTGCCACTAGGCTTAATATGTTTTCTCTCCCAAAAATCTTCTTTAGTTAAAAATTGGGGTCCCATATCGTTGTCATAGTGCCCAGAGTTATTCTTGTCACTTGGGAGCCTCCACTCGGTGAACTTCAATAGTAGTATCTTGGCAGGAGGAGACAGAGAAGGGATGAGCTTTATGATTCGGGATCACCACTCCAGGTTGGTTGCTGCAGGTGGGCGGCGCACCTGTGACATAACTGTTATAAGAACGGAGCTCAGGATAGCATGGGAGGGCATCATTTATGCGAGGAGTACTTTAGAGGCTGACAATATTTTTCTGGAAGGTGACTCTGCCATGGTGATCGAGTAGATCCAAGATGTAGAGCGACAGGGCGACAATCACCTTTTGCTCAGGAATATCTAGAGGCTGGTGAGAGATTGTTGTTCCTTTCGGGCTACCCATGTATACTGGGGAATGAGATGACGTCCAATCCTCCGAAATTGGATTTTGAAATGGTTTGTCTTCGGTTGCTCTGCTTATAAAGTGAACGTGATGTTGCTTGTTGAAAGAATCTGAGTGTTGTTGCCTTTGACATCCTATGTAGGTCATTTTTTAGTAAGGTTTGAATTTTTATCATCTTTTCTTATAGTCTGCAGACAAGAAATTTGTTTTAAAGTTTTTTCTGGCTGCTCAATTTAAGCTAGATAGCGAGGTGATGGCAAAGGCTGAGAGCTTGTGATAAAAGAATATTAGCTTCGATAATTTAGTAGCCCTAGTTTTTATATTAAGTCTCATTCTATGCTTCACTTAAAATGCAATGTAATTTAGTTAAAAGCTGGTGCCACTAGGCTCAATACATTTCCTCTCTCAAAAATCTTCTTTAGTTAAAAGCTCGGGTCCCATATCGCTGTCATAGTGCCCAGAGTTATTCTTGTCACTTGGGAGCCCCCATTCTTTGATTTTTTCAAGATGAACTTCGATAGTAGTGTCTTGGCGGAAGGAGACAGAGAAGGGATGAGCTTTATGATCCAGGATCACCACTCCAGGTTGGTTGCTGCAGGCGGGCGGCGTACCTATGATATGACCATTATAGGAGCGGAACTCAAGGTAGCATGGGAAGGCACCATATATGCGAGAGGAGTACCTTAGAGGCTAACAATATCCTTCTAGAAGGTGACTCTGCTATGATGATCAAGTAAATATAGGATGTAGAGCAACAGGGCGACAATCGTCCTTTGCTCGGGGACATCTAGAGGTTGGAAAGCAAAGGAGCATCTTTACCAAAACCAATTTTCCATCCCAATTGCAGTTCCCTAAATGCTGTTTGGGTAGCACCAAGGAGCACAAGCATAAACTGACCATACGGAGACCGGACCATGGTCACCCATTTCACTTAGGAGAAAATGACAAATTTCAAATCGGTGCAAAACAAACTTGATCACAATACATTTCAGTGTTATATGCAAAAAAGAATGTATGAATTAGGGTTCCTAATGAAATGCTTATTACTCAATTCTTATATGCAACAATTTTTCTAATGTATCTCCTAACTAACTCTAACTTCAGGTTAAAAAAAATCGGCTCCATCATATCATTTATCTCGAAAATCTCCAGAAACCTAAAATAAAACCCGATGCATAATTATAAAAATTACCAAAGACTGAATTTTGACATACTACTTTTGAGCGAACCTGATTCATTAAGGAAGAGCAAATTGTAAATTACATATCCAAATCCAAATTAAGTGGACCAACCAACCAGGTAATTGACCAAAATTATTTTAAATCAATCACCAAAAACAATAGTCTAGACCAAAACCAATTTGCCCAACATTTTTCAACAGAAATGTAATGATGATATGCCAATAGAGTGCCACTTCTTGTGTAGGGTATACCTCAAGTTTGCACTTACCCATGAAAGATCCGGAACAACAATTTATTAAAAAAAAAAAATCTTATGTTAAAAGGCCAAGTAGAGAACAGCCGCACCGGGCAATGCAAAGTTGGAAAGCTCTATGATAAAGGTCCCCAATTTTGAAATAAACTGTTGAGTCTCAATATGTAAATTAAATGGCATGGCATCCATGAGCATCCGTTTTGCAGTCAATAACTTGAACCAATAATTTGATCTTTTCCATCTCAAAGGTCTTTGCTCTCCTCTTCTCTAGCGACAACATTCGACACCATAATCAGAAACCTTTTTTTTTTGTCTTTTGAACACTTCTTTGGGTAAGCAAACATCATTGCTTTAACAACCAAGTATCAATTAAATTACAGACAGGAGTGAAGAATGTAATCAGATAATCATGCACTGACAGCTCTTATGCCCAACTGTTGGAAAAAAAAGAGATTCTAGGATTTCACCAGTTAAGGTTCTTCAAGGTAGGGTTCCACCAGCTATTGTGTTTTCAGCCTATTTCATTACCTTTGCCTTGATCTTGTGGGGCAATCAATCAGATCTTGTGCCAATATCTGAATAATCACAGACCCATCTACCCTGATTATAGTTCCTGCACGAGTGCACTGCTTGTTTTAGAAGTCCCCAGCTGCAGTGGAGTACAACAAAGTACGATGGATCTACTTATTGTCAAGGCTAGTACAAGCCTCTGCATTTGATCTGTCTGGTTGATTCACCCGGATCCTGACACGCTTCCCTTTGATGTAACGATATTTCCATCTAGGAGGTGGGTATTTCTTCTTTAACTTATCGTACTTGTCCAACATACCTAATTTCTGAAATACATCGCCTAGCATCCTCACTATTGATCCATCAGGCCTGATGCCCAGTTCTTCCATGTCAGCAAAAATCTAGAGATAAAAAGAGTAGTAGCATGATTAAATACTGAATATATGAAATAATAAATAAATAATGCTTTAGTTTGCCCACCACAAAGGGGGAAGGAACAAGGACGCAACCAGTCCTCTGTAGGAGGCAGTTAAACATTTTCTCTGACAACGAAGAGCAATGCTTAACAGCCTACAACAACACCCAAACTCACACTCAGTGCTTGTCGGGCGTGGAAATGAGCCTCAAGTGAGCAAGAAAAGGACCACACGAGGAAGGAAAAAACATTGCAGTGATAACATTCAATAACAAGACTAAGCCATTGATAACAAGCACATTATCAACTAAATTAATACCATATGAAGAAGTTTCCCAGATCCATGAATGCCTTTTGAAGTTTGGTAAAAGATATGCCGAAATTCTGGTTTGGAAGAATGTTTTTTCAACTAGAAATATAGCAGAACATTCAACAAATTGCCAGCATGCCAGATCGACAGCCTAAAACCCTGGACATGGAAAATAAAGCAAGTGATGTCCTTTCATAATGTTGGTGATGCATTTGATGCCAACATTTACATGAATAATATTGTGGCTGCATCATAACAGAACCCAAATATTATATCTTACTCATTATCAGCTGAATTGCTTTGCTAAAATGACTCTGCTAATTATTCACAATAACTAACAAAAAGAAAGGGATCGTTTGAGTCATTTCTTCTTTATTTTAACTTGATTTCTGGCCTCTTCTTGGGAGAAAACTTCAGGTCTACCCTCCAGGTTTCAAATATTGTAAAGTCAAGCTCAAACATTTAAAAGAAGATTTGGGACCAAGAACTTCATAGTTTAAACTCATGTTTTAAATGACCCATAACCTATAGATCTTAATCTACATGTAGTAGTCGATGATTAGTTGACAAATGACTAAAACAACACTCCAATCAGATCTTGATTAATGTGTTACAATTAGTCAGGACCACAGTATATGTTGTGTGTGTATCAGCACCATGATCTGTTACTGTTGGTCTGTCAAACCAGAGCTGCTGATCCCTGACACTAGTTACATGTCCATATAGAAGATAATATTATGATGCCCTTCCTCTACAAAGAGTGGAGAGGATGATGTAGGTGTTGAAATTATCTTCATCTTCAAGGTTGATGGCATCTTGTGATCATTGACAACCAATTCATATATGACATTGTGCTATAGTTCACTAAGATTTCTATTAATATTTCTATCATCATACTTAAAGGAAAAATAATGTTTTCCAATATGCAGGTCAGTCATTTCTCTATATAACTACTTGCAATATCACAACTAGTGGACTAGACAACTGGTTGATGACCAACAAGTCAAATTGACGAGAAGGTTAGATGTTAAAGAAAAAAGATATGGCTAATGAATATATAAATGTTGTCTATTCAATATAACTGTATAAATTGTATACTTAAAAAAAGAAAATGTATTGATGTGTTGTATGCAAATATGTGAACAATGTTTAGAAGTTTATGAGCATGCAAAATAATGTTTAGAATTTCACTGTAGTGCAGGTTAGAATAAGCACTCATCATGATGGACATTCAGATGCAGAATAATAACACATGCAAACATGCACATTTGGAATGACAAGGATGAAAAACTAACAGAAAGGGATCACACTGTGTTACCTCAAACATCTTTTCATGCATGCCCTTATTGTAGTATAACGTGATCATTTTCATAAAGAAAACACGAGGTAAGCTTTCCAGATATTGGGAAAATATCTTCATATAAAGTTCCTCGGCCTCTTCCAATCGCCCATCCTCAGCTAAAGCATTTAACAAAGTGTAATAGCTTCCCATAGTCTTTCCTTGACCTTTGCTGAACATCCACTTAATCAACTGCAGCCCCAAATTCATGCATAAAATGAATATAGGAAAAATTATAAAGACAAAAAGCATAGAAAAATTAAAAAAATCACTATCTAGCCTAGCTCAATAAGAGCTTGTCTAAGAAATGATTTGCAGCACTTGAATTATTCTCTTCCACTCTTTTTCAATCTCAAGTGTCTTCAATGCCTTCTTCACTACAATCAGAGGAAACTCTAAGTCCCAGGCAATAAATGAATCAAGAGCTCCATAAACTTCCTCCTTCACATTTGATAACCCCTTTACCTGTAAGAGAATAAAAACATCATTTTTAGGAATTTAACAAAGACAAAAGCTGAGTATTTTTTAATACTGTTATGCACATACAATGGCAATGCAGGGTGAAAAAAGAGACTTCTTAATGCTACCAGTAGAAAGTACATGCTCAATTTGCATCAAGTTCCAAACTGAGCATTGTGGGGTTTCACTTCATGATCAACTTGTTTCCTAAAAATTGTCCAGCTACTAGCATTGTCATAGGTATCGCATTGTTCCCCTTTCCCCTTGTAAAGGTCATCCATTAATTTATGTTTTCTAAAATCATCATATTAACACCAAGAAACCTTGTTCCATCCATGAAGGCTCCGGTTCCAAATTTTTCTCAACTATTTAGTACATGTACTAAGTTATGATCTTAAATGGAATTGCATAACCACAAACAGCATAACCCTATGCAAAATCGCCAAGGCGCACTCCATCCATTCATGACCGGCTTTATCAAATCACTACATCCAGGTGCCACTAGCTTGATAGGCTAGCTTTATCAAATCACTTTTCCACTACTTTTTCCTTTCTTTGTTCTAAGCCTCATGCAAATCCAAGCCTGTCCTTACTATCATCTTCACTGATCTTCGTTGAACGTGCTAATATCATCACACTGCACTCTTCACCACTTTATTGATGCAACTTAAAAGCTCCCATTGCTGAACATATAATATTAGTTCTGCCATGTATCAACTCCAGCATTCTCATCACTAAGATGTTCATAATAGTGTTTAGGCCATCTTTATTTCTAACATGCCAATGCATAAGTTATACAAAGAATAGCATCGATGCTTTGATAAAACAGCTATCAACCTAGTCCCAGTCACCAGTTTGAACTAAGAAGATATCAATGAAAAATACATGATGGACCGTATGAATCCAGAATTCAATATATGCTTATGATCTATGTCTGAAGATGGAAATCAAATCTTTTGGAGATTTCTTATGCATTGGGTGGTCGCAAGATGGACAACAATATGTTTTAATTTATTTATGGTCAAGAATAACTCAGACCCACTAAATTTTGGTTTCTATGTTAAAGTAAAGATGTGCTGGTCATTATCAACCGTACGTATTCTCAATTCATGTGGCTGACCATGCATTTTATTAGACTTTCTTTGTCTAAATTGTTCATTCCATGTAAACCTATCATGTAGGTAAAAATATGTGGGATACGAATATTTAGTTTTTAGGCATTCTTAATGCTATAGATCATAATTAAAGGTGAAGATCTCCAATTTGAAGGCTCATCAATGATTTTGCCCCAATAAGATTTGGCACAGAGCATATTGGAGGGACTATAGTGACTCTCCATTACAATGCATAAGGATCTTACACATTCAACAAGCTTTTGTGACTTGGAAATGGTCCCGATTCTATTTCGGGATTTCCATACACGAGGAAATCTGGGTCTTGGGCCCCTTGCACCACAAACCTGTCAAATGTTACAGAGCAAAAGAAGCAATGTGAGATAAAAATTAGCAAAAGTATTCTTTCATACCAACTTTTCTTTTGCACATTCTAAGTATTCTTACTGAAACCTAATGAAGCGAAAGATCAAATTCAATGTTAAGATCAAAAACCAATATAAGATTTTTGCATTAAAAGAAAATTCTTCCTATAGTTTAACCATGCTACATATTCTAGACAATGGTGCATTCAGATACATTCATGTATAATAAATTAAGAAATGATAATGGCAAGAAAACTATACATATTTTCAGTTATACACTATTAAAAGTTTGTTCAAAAAAAAAAAAAAAACACATTAGACTTCATAAAGTGCTAATTAGTAAAGAGGCTACAGCATGGATGCAATTATATTTAAATAGTTGGAATGTGGATTAAATACAAATTTCTCTTTGATCCTACTCCAAACATGATTGCCAATCTTTAGAAACTTATATATCAGCAATCTACAAAATGAAGCTCACCACTATACCATTTGGCTTTTGAGAAACATTACTCAATTCCAATCTTCCTGCCATAAGTGATGGAGAATATCTCAAACTGAGCATCCTGTTAATCTATACAGGTGAACATTCAGATTAATGTAACTCATCATAATGCCATGACAGCACCAAAAAGCTCTAAAAATAAACTACTATTGGAAAGAAACAACAAGGAGAATAGCCTCTTGCAACGATATCATGTCAAATAGCTGACATACGATGAACTGAGATTTAAGAAACTTCCTCACGCCTTTCTTCCTGAAAAATATCAGCCAATTCACAACCACACTATTTATTAACCTTCATGATATATTCTACAACAAGAGATCAATAAAAGAAGTTATGCAAACTGAAAAAAAACTCAGAAATTAAACAACCAATTCAAACTGCTCAAGCTCGCTGCATACTCTTAGTTAAACTCTAAATTTTATGAAATCGCAGTCATTCCCAGTAATCCGACACACACAACAAAGCACAACCACCATAGTAACCAACAAAGGAATCTTTAAATAAAATTCGGACAAAGCGGGGAACAAAAAAGATACTTCAGGAAAGCATTCCTCATATATATTAAATTCCTATGACATCATTGAGCAAGAACATAAAAATGCACTTTTTTTGCTTCAAAGAAAGCAAACCGTGGTTGCCAAAAAAAAGAAATCTTGCATTGAGATTTCAAGGGGGCAGTGACAAAAAAAATTATAACTTAGAAAAGTATTTTCTTCAACAATGGTGATTTCTATGCCATCATCGTACGACAAGGTAAAAAAAAAATATCTCCATAAAAAAAGCAATCAAATTCATACATGACATGAATCAACCATGGAAGAACGCTCATGCGGTCATTGTTCCGAGACTAATCATTCCAAGGGGTTGAGTTCGGAAAGAAAGAGAGGGAGGGAGAGAACGAAGTCGCAAGGGTTCGAGAGTTCTTTAGGGAAAGGGAATACCTGACGAGATATTGAGATCTGGCGGCGGCGAGCGCTTGGAGACGAATCCCGCGGCAAGTGGAATCGAGGCGAGAGAAAGAGAGATCTAGAGAGATAAAGTGCCGCCGGAAGCAAAAAGCCAGGACGAGATACCGGAAACGAATCCGGAAAGGTGAAGAGCTGTTTAGTCCCACATCGTTTCTGCTTGTTTTTTTATAGTGGAAGCCTAGGTGAGCGGACTTGGGCCAAACTTTGACGAGCTTCACCCGTTCGCTTCAATGCCTTAGAGAATAGAAGATTGGAGTGATAACCGCGAACGAACCCGGTTGTGATTCGTGAATTTTTGAGGACATAATTGAAAGACTGGTGGAACTGGTTAAATTCCAAGAAGGCAGCTAGTTTGGTGTATTTTATTCCACTCATGAGAAGTCCAATGAATGCGCCAATTACCTTCCTTGGACGGTTCCCTTTCTCTGTATTATTCCAACTCTATAGCCGAGTCATTTGTGCATTATTGAGTGCAGAGACTTGAAGGAGTTCAGGTTTGAAGGCAGCAAAACCAGAGGTCTGACAATGCAATTCACCATGAAAAGTAGAGAAAAAGAGTTGCATATTGTTGTAGTGTCAAGAGTAAACTGGAATTCTTTTTAGAGTTTTGCAAGCCTTCTTTTTTTTCTTTTTTTTTTCATCATGCAGGTTCTAGATTTTGCAACTTCTCGTGGAGAGGAAACGGATCTTTCACCTTATATCTGAAAGAAAATTGGAAAAAAAAATGCATATGCCCAGAAGAAACAGTATTTGACCCACTGGAGCTGCACATTTACCCATCAGGATGATGATTGACAATGTCAATGTTATTGGTGTAATTGGTAATCCAGGAAGAAGGATTTTGTAGGCCTACTAAAGTAGCTAAGTGTTTTTTTTTTTGTTTTTTTATATCTATTTACTATCTGTATGTTCAAATATTGATACACTGGCACCCAATCTGTATCCAATTGAATCACAAATTCCTACTAAATTAAATTTCAAATCAAACGAACAAGCAAACCAGTACCAGCTGTCAGGTTTCTTCAAATACAGCCATATCTAGCTGTGGGCAGTTACCCCTTTGACAGCTTTAAACAGGATCACTAGGCTAGACATGAATGCTTCTGCTGATTAGCATGCAAAATCTACTATCTAGTTCATCTGTACGGGCATAATATAGTCCATGTATACTAAATCGAGTTCTATCTTTCACCAGATTACAGTCACGTTTAAATCTTTCACTGAAGTTTTCAACGATACGTACAATTATCAAAATTTTCAGAAGCACCCCATTCTCATTCAGATGTTTTGGGCAATCATCTTTCCAGTGTTTAATTTTTTATTTCTTATTGCAACGTTTCGATCTTCTGGGTTTTGGCCCTTTCGTACTCTCTTTATATACCTCAATAAGTAAATTTCCGTCCGAAAAAAAAGATAGAAGCACCCAAAAGTGTATGATCATTATAGTCTTCACCAGAGTATAGCATGGCCCTTTCAGTAACAGCAAAGTAATTCCAATTGATTCTGATTCATTTCATTAGGTATAAGATCATTCGAGAAAATTACATGTATCTCTCTCTCTCTCTCACACACACACACACAAGAGAGAGAGAGAGAGAGAGAGAGAGAGAGAGAGAGAGAGAGTATTCAACACAGTACAGTTGCAAATCCAAAATTTTGCTCAGGTATAACCCCACACAAAATGGGTGTCAGGGTGTTTAGGGGCTCAAAACTGACCAGCTCTAATATCTCTATCCAAACGCTCTGCATTGAGAGTGCCAGGAAGCTCTCTGAAATCTTCATTGAATATCGAATATGCACTGCATAAATATTAAAAAAAGATCTGGTAAACCAACAAAACAGCAATAGACTCCTAGAACAAGAATAAAAGACACAAGTCAAGAAGCTTCAGAATGAGGAAAAGAATTAGAGAATAATAATGGAACAACACAAATAGTATCAAACTGCTAGCGTGAATATACCATACTACGAACTGTGATGCAGATGGTAATTACAAAATCCAATAGCCAGAGTTAGGTGCACTCGATCACATATAATCTGTATGAACCTCTTGCGGACAAATTGACCCTTTCCCTATGAGAAAATGACAACTTCACTGTTGGACAAAGCAATGATGTTCTATATAAAGTCTATATTTCTCCAACATTAGAAATTTTTATGCTGTGCAAAGATATCAATTTTTAGTACAGAGGCATATTGGTTCATGATGGAATTTTATTCTAATTGGCTCTTCGGGTTTGAACATTGAAATTGAATGTGATTATCTCTACTAAACCCTGCCCTCGTCTTAAAGTTACACAAGTAGAGAAACTAGGAAAGCTTGCTCCTTGCTGCACAAGCTATAATTCTGTAGGTCAAGAGGGGTTCCCTATCCTCCAACTGGCCTGGAAGGTTTCCAGGCCAGGTGCTCACCAGTCCAAAATTTCTGTTGATCAGGAAATTCTTGCCAACCATGGAAAGTTAATATTGGATTGACATCTGGTAACAAAATGTTTTCAAAGTTCGACCATACGTTGATCAAGCGAGTTGAGTATAGGTGAAATATCGTTTATTGGTTAAGGTAGTATGTTGATTGATCTCTCCATAGGATATCAACCATATTGCCAGAATCATGTGTTGGAAGCACATGCTCAGTTGAAAACGGCCCAAAAACAGATTCATATAATCTGGCATGATATTTTGAAGTCCAGTTTATTTTAGGATCCAACTCTAAACAGGAACAAGGATAGAAAAAAATAATTTCTATAATCAGCTTCAAATAAATGCAACAAGCTTGTTAGTTTGTACTTCCAGTTCCAACAGCACGAAAATGTAAAATGACTACTACATCTTTCAAGAGACATGAGATCTGCCACATTACATTCTTGAGTCACAAGGCCCAATGTAACATTTGTGAGCTAGCAGCTAAGTGTTAATTTCCTCATCAGGAACAGTTATCCCCTTCTGATGGACTATAATTTTAAGCACGTACATAACATTAACAAGTTCAGTGCACAAAAGTAAACATCAAATAATATGCTCAGTGAAAAGAATTCAAAAGATAATTAATGATTGAAGAGATAAGTAGGAAAGCAGATAATTTAAGCAAGCAGATGGGATAGTGCAAAGATCCAATATATAGAAGTCTCAATTCCATCAGAAAGCTGGGGTAAGGTCTATCAGGAGTTATGAGAATTTTCTTTTTCTCATTTTTACATGTGTGAATAAGAAAGCAAATGACCAGCCTCGGTGTCAATGGGCCAAAATCAGGGACAAAAGCTTTACATAAAAATGATACATACCTAAGATCACCATGTTGTCTCCTCCCAAGGTTCAGAAGTATGAGTAAGAATCCTGTCCCAAGTATCTGCATAGAGTGCCAAGTACTAGTGTGAATTGAAAAATGAACATGAGTACCCATACTTGTAGGTAATAACAAATGAAAATACTCAACTATATTTCTTTAAGTCAATCTTTTAAGTGTCATTAATATTCACAGAAGGCTTATATGAACCAGGTCATGTACCAATTGAAACTGAAGAGGAAAAGGCACACTTACATATAAGGGGCCTACATCCCATTTGTGAGCAACAGGTGCCAGTGAAAACCATAGAATGACACCAGCCCAAGCCTTTAGACTGATAGAGAACATTGTGATCAACATGATATCTATTAACATTAATAAGGATTGTAGTCACATGATCTGCATATGATCTTCTTTCATGAGTAAATATGTATAAAATATATATATACCGGGCAATCTCAATTTCTCACGAAGAAAAGAAAAAATCCTCCTCTTCCACCAGCTCGTCGACTGTGGTATATGAAATTTCTGGATAACCAAGACATGAAATGTAAATCCTAAGGAAGAAATCGATTTTAATTTTCATGTAGTGCAGGTTTAATAATGCTATCTAACCAGTTCTTCTTCTTCATCATCACTGCCCTCATGAAGATGCTTGGCAGGTGGCTTAGGCATGACAGCTACCATCAGAGAATCTGAAAAATACTGTTAGCAAATTAAGAAAGAACTCAATCCACAAAGTAATATGAATCATATGCATTTTAAGGTAATAATGAAATGCAAACTCTATTCACGTGCTCATTTAAAGTTGAGATAAAAGGCTTATAGCCACTTCTCCTTGTATATGTCTAGCTAAATGATGTGATTTAAGGTAATAATGAAATGCATACTCTATCCATTTGCTCATTTAAAGTTGAGATACAAGGCTTATAGTCATTGCTCCTTGTATATGTCTAACTAAATAATTTTCAGTTAATCAAAGAAAGCAATAAAAGCCTTTACCTCTTTGGATGTCATGCAAACATCATATGGCTAGATTCACTTGCAAAAGAATAAGTGCAGTTTCATAAGACTAGAGAAGATGCAAACATTATTAGTCAGATCAAATGTGGAACATACAAATGACGGAAATGTTTGCAGGTTTACATGTACAAGTAGAATTTATGGACCCGAGATTTCTCAAAATATATTATTTTGAAAACCTAAAATTTACTAAATGAAAAGCTAGAGTGATGTCAGGAAAGTATAGAAGAAAGGTAAATGAAAGCGATAATCAGCATTCTTAGTGAGAGAATTCAACACCATTGATTTCTGATTGTACATTACTATTAGGAGTAAAAAAAATTTAAGGTACACAACCTGCACTGTTGTGGGGATTGCTATGTTGAGCAGTGATCGTGAAGTAGGAGCATATGATAAGCATTGCAGTGCCTATTTTAAGGACTGCTTGAATATGAGTTGAAAAGGGGGAGACCTGAGCTAACATGGATGGCATTTGTAATAAGAAACAGATTTCCAAAAATTCATAGTAACACTGAATATAGCTCTTAATAAGAATTATTGGCAAGTAAGATCTCATAAAGTAAACTCAGTAGCTTGGACAAGGCTAGATAGTTAAATTTACAAGTATGATATTGATTGGCTTCAAGAAACATAGGTTTATCTTACTATAACCAATAATTCACAACCAAGATCTTAATCACTTTCCGTGTTATTGCAACAGAATTCACCATTACAACAAATTAAACTTTCACCAACACCCATATTATAAGTTCTCAAATTCTCCCCCAACAATTCTAAAACATATTTTAAAGATACCAGTCTAGCTCGAAGGCCAAATCCAAACTCCACTGTCGAAAAGTAACCCAACGCTGAATCTAATTCACAATTAAATAACAAAAAAAGACTTTCATGAATTGGTATCTTTTAAATTAACCACAGAATAAATTCCTTTTCAGAGATTCTAATCATCTCATCCAAATAAATAATTCAAGGAAAAAAAGATTCAATTTTGATCGCTTAATCTTAAAAAAGCTTCTAAATTTAAAAAATCCCACAAAATTTAACAGCCAAATTAAACAAGAACAGAAAAGAAAAAAGTGAAACTACCCCGATCCTCGAGGCTAACTAGCGCATCTTCGTCCCCGTTCTTGTCATGGAGGGTCTTTCCTCGCAGCACAAGCTTCAGTCTGTCGGCCGGAAGCCGGCGCCCGGCAGCAACCAATATTCTCAAATCGCAGACCTGCGAGGACACAAATTGGGCACGGGAGAATTCACGGAGCCTTGAGAGATCTTTCTCAGATCACAGAGGTTGGAATTGGGGATTAGGGTTAGGGTTTAGGGCGCTGACCTTAATGGGAGAAGAGACTCGGATTGTGGTGGGGCGGACGGGGCCGATGGTTTTGAGGGTGATCTCGACCCCCCGCTCGTCGTCGGCCATCGTACTCGGCAGCGGATCTCCTCTCCTCTCCTATTCTCCGAGAGAATTTTAAAAAGAAAGATAAGCGGAAAAGAAAAAAGAAAACGGAGGAGAGTTGGAATGCGCGGGCCCACCATGACATACACTGACCCTGGCCTAAGTCAAAGTTTGAGTTCATATCACGCGTCTCTAGATATGCGTGTTGTGTTTTTTTGGTGAATGTATACTGGATTTTTTTTTTTGTCTAGAAGGATTTTTTTTTTTTACTTTCGGTTGGTATACTATTAAGAATTCTTGGATAATTTTACCATGTTTTTAAGCACAAGGCATGCACCACACAAATTTAAATATCAATTTATATTTATTTAATATTGGACACACACATTTTGAATATATCCATGTAGATTACTATCCCTCTTTTACTTAAATTCAAGAGCAAAATTGTTGGAAAGTACCGTATCAATCCATTCAAAAAAGTAAATCCATTTTTTTTGCAAAATTAATAATTTAGTAGATGTTTTATGAAAAAACTATTTTGAGAATTTTGTAAGAAAATATATCCTATTTTTATTTTGCAAATTTAATATTACTTTTTATTTTTTGCAATTTGGGAATAGTTTTTAGAGTTGGAGATAAAATTATCGACTCTTTTGCGTAAATTAGTTAAAAAAAGATATTTATGTTTTTAGCTTCATTCTTTTTTAATTTATATAAAGCTTACTTATTTAAAGCTTGCGAATGAGGCATTGAATATTTTTGTGTATGAAGTGCTGAAGACTTTATGCAAATATTTAAACATGGTATTTGAGAGCTTGGTTTATTGTGATCTCGGCTCCCATTTGCATAATTGATCCAATCATATTACTTTCTTTGCCTGTGTTACGGGCCTTCCGACCCGACAACAGCACAGTCCCAACCAACTGACGACAAAGAACGGTCCGCGTCTCCCACGAGGTATTGTTCGCTCTAGGACTTCGGTCCGTGTGTCCAGCGCTACGGGGAGAATTTTTTTCGGCCCGCGCGTCCAACGCTGACGAAGGGATACCCGCACGGTTTTGCCCCACAAAAGGTGCCTCGTGAGAAAAGAAGTTTTCCCTCCTTATAAGGCACAGACCTTTTCGCTGCCTAGTCAATATGGGACTAAATTCGGCACCACACCCACAACAGCCTGCATTACATCACCTCCTCAAATACCGAGAGTTTTGATGAACGCAACCCCTCCCATGAAGAACAAAAGAAAAAGATAGAAAATAATAATATAGTAACAAGCTTGCATGGGCCTTCCTTGGTGGTTACATAAGTATAAAAAAAGAACTTGCACTAGCTTGTGAATGAATAATTTCAATATATTATTCATGTTAATATGGTAGAAAATTTGTGTAGATTTTGAATGAAATTTGATAATGAAGAATGATCAAAAATATAGAAAGAGAATGATTGTAAAATTGTGCAAATTTTAAATTATGAATTTATAATTATTAAGTTAAAAATGACACAAGTTTTAGAATAAACTTGTTCATATTAAAAATCAAATCACACAAATTTTAGAATAAACTTGTTCAAAGCTTGTACCAGTTTTTAACACTTCATACAGAAATTTTAAATAGGCTTCATACAAATCTATAAGCAAAGGTCAGGGGTGCTTTATTGTAAACTCTAAAAACCATACCAAATCTGTACAATGGAAAATTCTGCAAAGTAAAAATGAGTTTTTTTTTTTTTTTTGCAAAATTTTCACCCTTTTTTTTTTTGAAAAAGGTCTTAACAAAGCTTATTCTTGAAATTATATTATTAGAAGTTTTATAGCAAGTAACCTTATTCAAGTACATAGATTTTAACAACCAAATAGAAGAAGATTGTTGACGCACCATGTCAGAATTATTTCATTCACTAGAACTCTTTATTATCTTATTTTTAAAACTTTTTGTCCTTTTAAAATGTCTTATTCATCCTCACAAATTCTTCAAAGTAAGAAAAAAGTTCAAAATTTAAAGAAATGATAAAATACATTTTTTGATATTAATATGACTAAAACTGATCATCAAAGCTTATTATTGAACTTAGAAATCAAGTAGACCATATCTTCCACTATATAGATGTATGTATGTATAGGTATGTATGTATGTATATGTATGTATATGTATGTATATGTACGTATGTAAGTAAATACGTATATACTGTAAGATACATATGAAAAAAGTTTTGAGGATGAGGTTACGAATAGCCGCCAACCATTCGACTCATTCATCCATCTCATCTCCATCCCATCCACATGGAGTCACCGAATCTATGACGGCCCATTTTCCTTTTCCTCTATCCTACCCCAAGCTCCGCTCCACTCTAAAGATAGAAGAGGAAAACGGAGGGAAAGGTAACAGAGAGGATGGCACTAAAGCTGTGGGCTTCTTCAACAGCCAATGCACTGAAAATCTCCTGCAGCGGCGCCAAAACTCCTCCTCTCCTCCCCTTCTCCATCTCCAGATGCTTCTCTTCTGGTATTCTCCCTCTCTACTCCCCAATCCTCTAGTTTATTCAGATAAATTCTTCTGTTAAAGTAGCCTGGACTGCAATTCCCAAAGATTTAGTTCATGGGTCTCTCTTAGTTGCACTTTTCTCAAAGAAGTGACTTCTGTTTCAAGTTTTTTGTGAGACTGGTTTTCATTGCATTGGATGGAATTCAGGTGGAGAAAGCAGTTTAAAAAGAAAAATCTTGAGCTCTTCTACTACTTGTTCTCTCTACTTTGCTCTCTCTTTTATTTTTCTTTTCTTATAAGGTATTACAGCTTAGAATCATGCATTATGTGGCAGCTGTAATATCATACCAAGATTGTGTATGCAAGATTTTGCTATTGTATTATAATATATGTGATCCCTACTATTTTTTCCATAATCATAAAATTTTATTGTTGTATTCTACTATATCTGGACGCTCAACTTGTATATAAAGCACATCAGTGCTATAAACAACACAAGCAATTCAAATCATATGTCCTATACAAATTTTTCATAAGGAACGTCTCTTTAAGTTTTTGTCAATTGAGAGACTAATGCCGAATAACATAACGATTGGGTGGGTCTCCCTAGATTGCTTCCGTTGTCGAAGTCATTGGACTGGTTTCTATGTTTCCCTTCCTACAGTATGATAGAAGGATTTGATAAGTGGCGGGAAGACAGAATTTTTGTCATCTGGTTGCTTAAATAAGTATCATGTTTGCAGTTTTAGATGGACTAAAGTACACTTCTTCCCATGAGTGGGTAAAGAATGAGGGCTCGGTGGCTACCATCGGCATCACCGACCATGCCCAGGTGAGAATTCTCCATTTGTTGTCCTCATCTGAAAACTGATAATCTCGTCATAATGACACCAATCTGTTTTCTACCCTTTTTCTTGGTAGAATGATGCAAAACTGTTAAAATTGCTGTCTGTTTTTTAGTTCTTCAGCCATGATATGACAATCTTCGAGGTTATATTAGCTAATGAACATTTTGTTCATGTTAGCCAAAATAATTGCAAGTGTACTTTCTTGATTCTTTGTGGTTTCATTGGTGAATTGCAGTATTCTTGTTTAACACTCATAGTTTTTAAGATCCTAAATTGGCTATCAAGTAAGAAATATCTCTACTTCAGTGGCTCATCATTGCCTATGAGCTTATTCTGATGTGAATTGTAATTTTCTTACAGGGTTGTACCCTCAGTTGAACATAATCTTCCTCGACTCAACAGGATTAACACATACAACACCTTAATTAAATCAACCAACCTGACCTGAAAAAAATTTTGGATGATCCAACCAAATCTTTCCAAGGTAGAAGCAAGTCTAGATTCATATTCAACTGGTTCAGGGTCGCATAATATCCAGCACTCGCAGAAACTGAAAAATTTGCAGTAGCCTTAACATTGTAGAGATTGAATCTATACTTGTATTAGTTATATCAGTATGTTTAGATTCTAGGAATTTATAAATTTGCAGTGCGTACAGCTAGCCGGACAACCTTTTTTCCCATCGAAAATAATTCCTGCAACTTTTTATAACTTCTCCTTTACCTCTCATTCAGGAAAAAATTATAGAGTTATGCAAAGCTTCAGCTCTTGTTCACCATCTAAATTCATATAAAAGATGTCATTTTAATGTAGAAAACTCTCTTATCATTATTATGGTATTGCCCTGTACTTTATTTTTCTTTTTTCTTTTTTTCTCTTTCTGAGAACTTTTACATCATCAATTGTTAATGGCTTCTTGTTTGACCAACTATTCTTCACAAAATAAATATGTTTGTCTTGTGGACAGGGCCATCTGGGAGAGGTGGTGTTTGTGGAATTGCCGGAAGCTGCGAGTTCAGTTTCCAAAGGAGGCAGCTTTGGAGCAGTGGAGAGTGTGAAAGCAACTAGTGATGTTAACTCCCCTGTTGCTGGTGAAGTTGTTGAAGTGAACACCAAGCTAACTGAAACACCTGGTCTGGTAATTCAGCAAATCAAACCCACCTTTTATTTCCAAATACCTCCTATATTTTGGAAAGATGCAGCTCTAAGTGATGCATGTCAAGAATGAAGCTTAACGATGCATATGAACAAAGAATCGAATATTAACTGATTGAGGTCTCCTATGTTTTTCTCTTGTTTAGATCAACTCAAGCCCTTATGAAGATGGATGGATGATCAAGGTTCGACCCAGCAGTCCATCGGAGCTGGACTCACTAATGGGTCCAAAGGAATATACGAAGTTTTGTGAGGAAGAAGATGCTCACCATTAGAGCAAGATATGCATGGGTGCTAGTTCTCTCTGGCTTTGTGCTTCATCCCAAGAGTAAAGGTATCAATCAGTCGGTTGAGTCTGTAAAGAGCACTCATGTCAATGGTTAAAGGCTAAAGCCATTCAGTTAATTCTATTTTCTTTATTTACAACCTTTGTCTTTGATTGCTATTATAGTCTGCCTCCCCTCAATTCCTTTAACTTTGGTAGTAGATGCTTCCAAGTCTAATCACTCTACGTAACTTCATGCAATTAAGCCCATGTTTGTTTTCACTTCTATATCTTATCTTCTCTATTATTGTCTCTTTAGCTTGTTCCTGTTGATTGACTAATTATTGTGGATGGCTTACTGATCCAGAAGGATCACTGGACTCGATGTGGACTATTTTGACCACTATGAGTATTCAGTAGGATGACCAGGCTCGATGAATAATATTTTGGCCACTACGAGTATTCAGAAGACTCAATGAGAAACACTTTAACTACTACGAGTAGAGCTCGATAGGGTTCAAGAGCAAAATCTGTCACATTGGAAAGCCGAGTCGCAGCCAAACTTGCGAAGGCCATAATATGATCATACGATGCTCGATTGAAATGATCTTTTTTTGAATTTGGGTCTTTTTTCGAGATCTACAACTTTGGGCCAATCTTCTAGAAGGTTGAATCGGGCCGAAATCTCATCGTTTAGGCTCCGAACTAGATTGGTCAAACTGAAAGTTTTCTTTTCTGGTAAGACTTTAACTGTGCGTAGCTCTTTATCCGAGAAGAATTAGACGAAGCGACAGAAAGTAGAGTTGATGTAGAAGTCGAGATCTATCTTGTCAAGAATTTTAGTTTTTTTGAAAATATTTCTAAATTTTAGCTTTTTTTAGTATATTTTATTAATCATATTTATTTTAGGATATCTAGTCCTATTCGAACTAAGAGAGGAATTCAACCTAAATTGTGAAAGGAGGACCTCTTGTACGGGCGGCATGGGGAGTGCCAATGTGAAGGGACGCCATGCAGAGGGTGTCATGCAGGCTGGAGCTCACTAAACGGCGCCTTCGTCGATGGAACTGGGAGGTAGTTGACAACATCTTTCGAAGACTGGAGGAGGTGGATACCGCGATAGCGGAGCTATAGGGATAGGAGGATCGGGGAGGAGAGCTTAGGAGGCTGATATGGTGGATCTACGACAGCTACTTGGCACACATCATACCCTATTGAGGCAGTAGGAGGTTTTTTGGAGACCAAGGTTCAGTGGGTTAAAGAAGATGACCGGAATATGAGTATCTTCCATAGGACGACGGTGATCAGGCGGCAGAGGAATATGATTCGTTCGCTGAGGATGGGGACGGGCCAGCAGGTGGAGGAGGAGGATGCGGTTAGACATGTACTATGTGATTTTTTTCAGATCTAGGTGGATCGAGGATAGTGGGTCAGGAGAGGCCGGTCAGCTCTCTAGGCCAGAGGTTAGAATTGAGGTGGCAGAGAATGTAACCCTGATTCGGCTAGTGTTGGAGATGGAGGTACAGAAGGCGGTCTGGGCCATAGCTGAGGACAAGGCCCTTGGACCAAATGGCTTCCCCCCTTTCTTCTTCCATAGGTATTGGAGCATCATCCAAGGAGTAGTGGTGGAGGCAGTTCAGTTGTTCTTCACTCGGACGGAGATGATAGATAACTGGAAGGCTATGTACAGCACTGTGATACCGAAGCGCCAAGATGCCTCGGAATCGAGCCACTTCAGACCCATTAGTTTATGCACTACCTTGTATAAGATGGTGGGTAGGATGAAACCTTTGTTGCCAGGTATCATCCGTCAGGAGCAAGGAGCTTTCGTGGGCAGTAGGAGCATTTCTGACAACGTCATGCTGGCTCAGGAGTTTATGTGGGATTTACAACGAGCTCTGAAGAGGCGGAGTTTGATGGTAGTCAAGCTGAACATGGAGCGAGCCTATGATAGGATCCGGTGGAGCTTCCTCATGTATACATTAGAGAGTTTTGGATTTCATGAGACATGGATAGACTGAGTGCTGGGCTGTGTGCCGGGGTCAAGGTTCTCCATCCTGATTAACAGGACGTCGTCGCCGTTCTTTCAGTCCACCATGGGCCTCCATTAGAGATGTCCTTTGTTCTCATACCTCTACATTATCTGTTCTGATGTGTTTTTCCGTGCTTTGCAGGTAGCTTGCGAGAGTCAAGAATTGGCAGCCTATGTGCCAGCTCCTAGCTCTCGCCCTATATCTCATCTTTTGTTTGCAGATGACTGTCTTCTACTGGCTAGGCGGGGGCGAGGGATGCGCGAGCCCTTAAGCGGGTGTTGGTAGCTTACCGTGTGGCCTCCGGATAGAGGGTAAATCTTCAAATATCTGCTATCTCCTTTAGTCCAAGCACGGAGCGGAGGGTGCAGCGGGAGATCAGGGCAATATTGGAGGTGCAGGAGCAGGAGAGTGCGTGGAGTTACTTGGGAGTTTCGATCACAAGGAGGCAGCTAAGGGCAGCGGAGTGCACGGGCCTAGTCCAGCGAGTGCAGAGCAGACTGGAGGGCTGGAGGGTGACCTCTCTATCTATGATGGGTCGTTTGACATTGGTCAGGTCTGTGTTGTGTTCTATGCCGGTTTATCTTATGGCTAATATTGTGCTCCCGAAAACTTTGCTGAGAGGCATTAAGCAGTTGCTTTGAAGCTTTCTGTGGAACTCGCATGGAGGGGGCCATGGGGTGCATCTAGTGGCCTAGGAGCAAGTCTGTTTGTCGCTTAGTGAGGGAGGTTTGGGGGTGCAGTCCCTTCTTGAGAGGCATAAGGCGCTCCTTGCTCGGCATGCGGTGAGGTCATCTTGGAGCCACAGAGTTTCTGATGCCAGGTCATGGCGGCGAGATATGGTCATGGAGAGATTGGAGGGCAGCCCTGGGTAGTCGGCGATATTCTTACATGTGGCGGGAGATCAGGAGGCATTTACCGCTGGCAGAGGCAAACACGAGGTGGTTGATTGGCGATGGACGGAGTATTGACATGATGGAGGATCCGTGGGTGGATACGCTCCCTTTGCGACTCTAGCCGGCTATGATCAGTGCAGAGGTGGGCGGACTCCGGGTGTGTGACCTCCTCGTCCCAGGGGAGGCGGAGTGGGATGGTGCCAGGCTTGGCTAGCTGTTTGGTGAGCAGTTAGCAGATCAGGTCCGCTCGCTATCGGTCTCGAGAGCTGCGGGCTTGGATGTCAAGGTATGGAGCACGTCATGTAGAGCCAGTATTAGGGTTGGGGATGTTTTTCGGACCCTCCAGTGGGGCCATGTGCCGGGCCCGGATTGCGGCTGGATCTAGAGATTTGGACTCCACCCCAGGATTGCCTTATTTCTATGAAAGGTGGCTTGGGAGCGCTTGCCGATGAGAGCGGTGCTGAGTAGATGAGGATTGAGCATTCTCCCTCAGTGCTCGGCATGTCGGGCAGATGAGACGGTGGATCATGCGTTGTTCCAGTGTATATAGGCGAGGAGGGCCTGGACACTTGCTGCAGTACCGCAGGAGGCTTGGAGTCAGAGAGACTCCTTTCTACAAACAATCCGGCATTGGACTGGCATACCTTAGATGCACCGGGTCGCCATAGGATCGACCTGCATAGCCTACCAGATTTGGCTAGTGAGGAATGCTTGGACCTTTGAAGAGCATGGCTCGTCCCCGAGGTTTGTGGTGGAGCGCGCCGGAGCACAGATAGCTGAGATTATTCAGGCAGGCTTAGATCATGGGCCTTTGATAGCTCGAGACACCTAGGGCCCCCATATTGCTCCGGCAGCACTCCGTCGGGTGTATTTCACCTAAAAGCTCCCACCTCCGAGCTTCCTCAAGGTCAACTTTGACGGCGTTGTTTTGGAGGGCGGCACGAGGGAAGGAGCATGCTTCGTCATCAGAGGTCCGAGTTTCAGGGTGTTCGCTGCTGGCGGCGCCAGATCTTTGACATCTCTGTGCCAGGAGCAGAGCTGCGGGCGGCCTGGATCAGATTATCCCACGCAGGCGAGCGCTCCGAGCGACCTCGATCATATTGGTGGGTGACTCAACCACTGTGATCAGTTGGATCCAAAAGGGCCCGAGCGGAGGGGGAGGGGTATACCCTTTACTTCGAGATATTTGGGATATGGTGAGTGATGGAGTGGCCTTTCAAGCTAAATATGTGTATCGAGAGGCCAAGGGGCAGGGGACTGGATGGTGGCGTATGTGGCATGCCACTTAAAAGACACCCTGTGGGCAAGGAAGGGTGAATTGCCTAGGGCACTGTGTGACTTAGTTTTTGTTGATTCTACTGGGTGGATTCATTCACGTAATATATGAAATACCCATTTTTAGCACAAAAAAAGGGGGACCTCATTATTATTATAAATAGGAGCTATGTAACTTAGTTTAGGAGGTGAGGAATCATCAATGAAAGAAAAGGAGACTTAAAATCCCACTTTCAAGATTTATTTATCTTCTAGTTTTCTTTTGAGAGATTCGAGTTGAGTGGGCTAAAAAAATATTCCTTCTCCCCGATCGGACTACTTACACCATCGTTCAATGATTGTAAGATATGCCATTATCAGAAATATAAATTAAGAGACTTATTACATTGATAATCTCCTTTGTGGACATCAAAGTATCATATCCTTTATAGTGTGCAAAAATGAGCCTATCTTGTAAATTATATTAATAGATTGAAAATTGGGACAAAATCAACCACATTGAAACATAATTTTCTTATAATTATTTGATAATACGTGGAGAGCTGTTCACATCTGTATTCTGCCTACATTGATGTCATTGAGTTCTTTGTGATTTTTGCCAGGCAATTGTCTGTCGGACGTGGATGAGGCAAGTATCTCATTGGACATTTTGGGTTCAGCCTTGTGAGCCTGCACATTGACAAATTAAGTCACATAATGTGTTCCTGTAATATAAAACCACTATGTATCTAAAGTTAACATATAAAATGTGTGGTAGTGCATTTTTTCACACAATGGCCATTGTGTCATAGTGCATTTTTTATACAATAATCAATATTTGAAAATGAGTGTAGAGCAATACAACACAGTGGCTTTAACTCTAAGATGCCCAAGGGACCCCTAAAGACTTGCTTGGCTTGAAACAAAGGAGATTACCAAGAGGACTGAAAAGCTTTGAACACAAAAGATGGAATAGGAATGCACCGAGTGCCAAAAATGGGTAATTGACAATCATGTGAAGAGCTTAGGCAATGGATGAGAAATTTGAACCAATAAATTGGGTGGTGGCATGCATTATTGGAAAGAAAGTGTGCAGTTCTATTGGCTTCATGTTTTTCACTGGGTTCCTTCTCTTTAGGTTCATGGCTTTCTCAAGGTCAAAGTTCTCTCCTAGATGCACCACCATATTTGGCTAGTTAGTGACATTCAAATGTAGAGCACAGGCAATAGATAAGAATTTCCAGCCAGTCAATTGGATGGTGACATGCATAATTGGAAAGTAAATGTGCTGATACTCTTTAGATGCATGACTTTCTCAAGGTCAAAGTTCTCTCTTACCCACCTAATAATTGCAACAGAAGCACCAACTTAATATTGGAAATTTTGGCATCCATATAGTTGCAAAATCTGATGCCATTTGATTCAAAAGATCACAATGCACCAATAAATTCTACAGCCCCAATGGTCTCAAGATCCCATTGGTGACTGGTAAAGTCAGCTGACACTCAGCTTGTGAGCATGTTAAAGTAGCCTACATTAGAGATCTCCAGTAATTCATGTAGGATAGAATGAGATGATTGATACTCAAAGACAAGGCACATAAATCCACAGGTCATACTTTGAATTCAGGTAAATCATGATATACAAGAATTCTTGGAACCTATGCATTTTGGAAGTCAGTTTAGTTCTTTATGACTCCTCTTACAACTTAATTTAAATAATCAAAGAGAACAAATGGAATCAAAAGAAAATGAGCAAAAACAGATATCTAATGCTTGATTTAGAACCAATATATGAAACTCATCAACCTAGTTTTGGTTCCACCAAATCCTATATCTTGGAATATTCCATCAAACCCTTCGGTGAATCTCTATATGGATTTTTATATGGCATCTCTCTTACCCTATGACTGCACATGCATTTTGTGAGGCTGCTTTTAAATTATTACTACTATATCACAGCTCATTATCCACAACAACATCTGATCAATCAAATACAATGATACATAAATAACAAATTAAAACCTATATATAGGTGGTCATCACTGTCATCAAGCACAAAACTGTTCAAGTACATTGTCTGTGAAGAACCTAATGAATTAACTCAAAGATAAATTGAAACTCCGTAACGGAATTAAACTTTACTGTTTGTCTGCTTATCTTTATTTTCCTTAATTTTTGTCTTTCCCTGAATCAGGTTTTCACTAGCATCAGAAAGTAAAGCTGCACATCACCAGAAGATGAAGAGATCAGCAACAATATGATCTTAGATATACTACATCATCTTAGTTGTAGTTTGGTGAAACACTTCCTAGTCCAACTGTCATGAATGAAGCTGGAATTACTAAGTTTCTACAAGTACTTCAAGTAATTTCTGTAAATGATATACTCAAAGTATTCCACAAGCTTCTAACTCCACATAATCTTAGAACAAGAAACAGGACAGGCCCTCAATGTTGTGTACTATGCAGCAGAGTGGATGAATGAGTCAGTCACCTTTTCCTTAGTCATGGTTTTGCTGCTTCAATCTGGAAAAACTTCGTCCATAAATTAGGAGTTCGTCGAGTTTCTTCTTCTTTGGAAGAGGCAAGGGAAAGATAAGATGAGGAAGGCAGAATGGCTTAGGTGGAATATGATTTCCATTGCTATCTGCTGGAGAATTTGGATTGAAAGGAACCATCGGATTTTCAGGGATGAAAATCATTCGGGACTACAGACTATTAGAGGCATTAAAAGCTTCCTTAAGGAATACTTTCTGCTTGCTAAGAACAATCAGGTCGCTGTGAGGTACCAGTTAAATTTTCAAGTTGTCTCAGATTAACTTGTATACTTGGTGATTCCACAAACAATAAACCAAAAAACATAAAACAAAATTAAGGAAGAAACAGGAATAAACAATGTGTCTATTGTATGACAAAGGAGGAAGAATAAATGCTGTAAAATGGAGACTAAAACAACCTACCGATAATCAAGAAGAAAATAGTGCAGGAAAACAGTGATCTCTAATTTGGCCAGCTCATTTCCGGGGCACAACCTGCTTCCTCCTCCAAAGGCAAGAAAAGTTCCTGATTTGGGTGTCAGACCCTGGACAGATAAAACTTATATGTAACAGATATCTCTACAAATATGCATGCCCATATATTCATGGGTATTCCATAAGAACACCATCTCCTTGAGGCATAAAAAAATACACAAAAGGAGAAAAATCACTGTCTGACTTACATCCCATCTACTTGGATTGAACTTCTTCGGGTCAGGGTAAACTTCAGGATCCAGGTGAACACTTCTGTACCAAGTCTGAACTCTCCAGCCCTTAGGTATGAGATAACCTATGAACAGGCAAACATTACCAATTTTCCCTATTATTTTGAATCTGATTAAGTCTCTCATGATTATTAGATTCTTTTTGTTCAGTAATTGGAAATGTCGCTTACGAAACTAACCATTGACATAGACATCAGCAGTGGCTTTCCGGAAAGCCACGAATGAGATGTTAACCATGCGTAGCGTCTCATCAATAACCTTCAAAAATGAGAATGATGCCAATATTCAGAATGTGTAGCTCCAAGGTGTGATAATATATACAACAGTTTGAGCTAACATAATCTTTTTTTTTTTTTTTTTAAAGAACTTATGAAAAGGTGGACAGACCTTTGAAAGATACTCCATTTTTTTGACCTCCTTTAGTGTGAGTCCCTTCTGCATAGGTGGTTTATTTCTTCTAATCTCCTCTTGTTCTGCCTAAATGATTTGCCATGTTAGGATCAGTTCCAGTGTCTTCAATGTTCAAAGATCAGGTTGAAATTAAACTCATATATCAAACCCCTCAGCTACCTTAGCTTTTTGGAAATATTCAGGGTTTTCTTGTAGAAACACAGTGGCCCACATGGTGATATGGCCAGAAGATTCATGGCCAGCATTGAGATACATAAGCAATATATCAATAATCTCCTCATTGCTTAACCTTCTGCCGTTTTCATCTTCAACTTCCATGAGACGATCCATCATGTCCTTATCTGCTGGAGGTGGATTTCTTGCCCTTGCTGCCTTTCTTTCATCCAGAATGGCTTGCAGAATTGCCACCAATTTTTTCCGAGCCTGCAATTTAAGAACATGCCAGTTTTACCAATTAAACTGTCAAGAACTATCAAATACCCATTTTCAAAATTGGAGCACTGAAACGAAATTGCAGGGTTAAGGTATTACTTCATGTATACCAAAAAAAAAGAAAAATCATTTAGTTGAGAACTCTTAGAATAAGGGAAGGAAAATAAGGAAAGAGCATGAAGCAGAAATACCATAAAGAACTAAAAGACAATTTGAGCAAGTGAAATTCCTTGTCAGAAAGTATAACTTTTAGTTGAATTAGTTCTCAGAGAAACAAAGGGGAAGAAAGTACATGTACCTTGAGTGCTCTATGGTAAGCAAATCCAGGGAGGTTAATGGCCATTGCCCTCATTCCATAGTTCAGATCAGTGTAGACTTTCTCCAAGGTACCCATGATGCTGTCACTCTCTGAGCTTAGAAATATTTTCATGATTATCTTGAATGTAAACCTCCGCAGCTCTGTAAGGAACTCAATCTCTCCCATTCCTGCCCACTTCTTCAGAGTTGATACAACAGTACCCTCAATGAACTCTAGATATGTAGTAAGTGCTTCAAAACCATTAATTGGAGCTGCTGTCAGTCTCCTTAGCCGCTTGTGTTCTTCATGAATGATGCCTACAAATGATTTCTTTCCAATGAGCTCGCAAGTGGCTTTAGGCCAACCAGGCACGAAGCGCTCGTCGTCCATCAAAACTTGCTTGCAGGTCTCAGGTATTGTAACCATGATCGTTGGCTTCCCAAACATGTAGGCCTTGTATATTCCAATGCGGCTAAACCTATAAATGGACAATAAAATCTTCATGAACTAGCTATCCACGTATAGCGAACAAAAACCCAGTTTGGCGCTAATTCCGAGTACACTAGGGGTACAATTACAAATTAGTATATGCAGTGCCTTAAATCTTTATTCCTTCATAATTTTTGATATCTTTTCATATATACTAAGAATCAAAAATGTCAAAAATATGATCAATGGAAACTCGAAAGTAAGATTGCAGAATCCAAAGAGAGAAATAGGCATGGCAGAGACAAGTTGACAAAGTTAAGGTAACACAATGTTCAGGTGACTTTGATAATGATGTAGAAAAAGGTGGTAAGTATATCAGGGAAGCAGATGGAGAACTCTTCTGCGTGGGTTCACTTTAACTTCAAAAGCCATAAAAATTCTCTGGTTGTTCTTTCCTCCTCTGGTTTTTGAAGTACTGTCCCTTGTGGCAGATGTGGAGCACGAACATGTGTGTGAAAACAATGCACACTTTAGGTCCAATCTTTGATTGACATGGATTGAGGGGGGAATGAAGAAAAAACAACATCTAAAATTGCTTCAAACATCCTCGGCAATCAAATTTAAAAATGCAAAGATGGACAATTTTGGAAATCATCAACCTAACATTAAGCATCAAAAAACTTAAAACCTCTAATTATATGAGAAATTTAATAATACCGCTGGGGCTCCACACAAATGTATCTTTTTGTTGCATGATCTCGTCGACCACAGTACCATGTCAAGTTCTTTTCGGGATAACCATTCCACAATTTGATATTGCTTCCTAAAAATTTGGAAGCATATAAAACACCTTAACTCTATTTGGTTATAGTCACTTGAAGATGTAGAGTTTAATATGAAGCATTAGTTGACCCTTTAAGCACAATTTTAGTCCCTCGTGATTTGTTTGATGTTCGATGACCTTGTAAAGCATGTCCTTTATAAATAGTTTCTATAAACTCTACTTTTCTAATAAAGGCCACGTGGCTTTGCCTCCCTCTTCATCAAAAAAAAAAAAAAACTTTGTAAAGCATGAATATTGTCTTACAATCAAAAGTTTTCGAGAATTTTTTTTTTTTTTGGAGAAAAAGAGGGAAACTCAACCGCACTATAACTATTCAGATCCAAATGCCTGGGATGAACCAACCAAGACTCGACCCTAAAATCTCTACCTAGCAGAGGGGTGTAACTACTGGTGAAAGAATTGGGAGGAAGGAACCAAGCAATGAGTGCATATACCAACTTTTGACAGCGCCAAATCCCACACCCTTTCAGTGACAAGGCCCATGTGTCACTGAAAAAAGTGTGGCATCCAGTGTCCTGAAAAATAGGTGCAATATGTAACAGTCTTTACAAGCCACTTGCTGAGTATTCATTTATCACCAATCTAACTTGGGCCCCATTTGGGGAGCTTTTAGAGAGCAAAAAAAAAAAAAGCACTTTCTGGTGTTCTAAAAGTACTTTTAGATAAAAAAGGATGTTTGGTAAAAATTTCAAAAATCTATTTTAGTTTTTCCAGAAAGCTAAAAACAGCTTTTTGAGAGAAGCTTTATTTTGAAGTTTTCCGAAAAAGCTGTTTTTAGCTTTGTCGGAAAGCTTTTTTTTTTTCCAAAATACCCATAATAAAATATAACAATTACATACTTTGTTCCTTTATAAACCTAAAAATTTGCTAGAGCCCTAACAAAAAATTCTAGCCATGGATCAAACTCCCTTCCGTGCAAAAAAATGTATTATTGTTTCCTATTATTATTTTATACCTTTATTATTGTATTATACTATAAATACAATATTATATTACATTATATCATAATACATTAATATATTATGTTAAATAATTTAATATTATGTTATATAATGAAAAATTAATTTACGCTAATAACTATAATATTTTATACCTTTATTATTAATACTATAAATATAATATTATATTACACTATATCATTATACATTATTATATTATGTTAAAAAATTTAATATTATGTTATATTATGAAAAATTAATGTACACTAATAATTATAATATTTTGTACCTTTATTATTATATTATAATATAAATATAATATAATATTACATTATATCATAATACATTGATATGTTATATTAAATAATTTAATATTATATTAATTTATTATGATATAATATACAATGTTA